>ONZH01009587.1:0-29019 GCA_900303285.1 Rhinella marina
AACACAGGTAATGTCGCCTTGATTAGCGGCAGAAAAAATAGCAACGGATGTCAGGTATATAGGATACAGAAACGTTATAATGCACACGCTGTGCAGGTGGTGTTAGGGTCAGGCAAACTTGCGTTAATTTTTCCCCAAAAGAAAAAAAAATATTGCAGTCAGATATAATAACAGTACTTAAAAGGACTTTTGGGTCTTTTAAACAGAACAACTAGCCCTGCCTAGCCAAATCCTATCCCTACACTATCTGTCCCTCCTTGCTCAAACGTTATATTACAGATGCAGCGCCGGTAATGTTGCCTTGATTAGCAGCAGAAAAATAACAACGGATGTCAGGTATATAGAATACAGAAAAGTTATAATGCACACGCTGTGCAGGTAGTGTTAGGGTCAGGCAAACTTGCGTTATTTTTGCCCCAAAAGAAAAAAAATATATTGAAGCCAAATATAACAACAGTCCTTAAAAGGACTTTTGGGTCTTTTAACCAGAACAACTAGCCCTGCCTAGCCAAATCCTATCCCTACACTATCTGTCCCTCCTTGCGCAAAAGTTATACAGCAGACGCAGCGCAATGGTAATGTCGCCTTGATTAGCGGCAGAAAAAATAGCAACGGATGTCAGGTATATAGGAGACAGTAATGTTATAATGCACACGCAACACAGGTAATGTCACCTTGATTTGCGGCAGAAAAAATAGCAACGGATGTCAGGTATATAGAATACAGAAAAGTTATAATGCAGACGCAACACAGTAAATGTCGCCTTGATTAGTGGCAGAAAAAATAGTAACGGATGTCAGGTATATTGGATATAGTAACGTTATAATGCACACGGAACACAGGTAATGTTGCCTTGAATAGCGGCAGAAAAAATAGCAACGGATGTCAGTTACATAGGATACAGTAACGTTATAATGCAGACGCAACACAGGTAATGTCGCCTTGATTAGCAGCAGAAAAAATAGTAACGCCTAGCCAATTTCTATTCCTACACTATCTGTCCCTCCTTGCAGCAGCTCTCCCTGACTCGGACTGAGCCAGGTCACATGTCACCGGATGTTACATATGCTGATTGGCTGCGTAGCAGCCAAGAAACGTGCAGGGAGGGGACTCGAGCAAGGAGTTCGAGCAAACGCGGTGTCCGGCCGAGTGCCGCCGTGCTCAGCTCAATATCGTATTCGGCCGAGCATGCTCACTCAACACTAGTCGTCAGTATAAAAATCTCTGAAAAAACCCTTTAAGGAGGTCAAACTAATTTTGAATGGATTGGATCATTATCTAAGCTATATGGGGTTTTCACCTGTCCCCTGATGGCAGATGTCAAGAGAAAGAAGAATTTCAACATAACCAATCCTTTGTTCCTGTGGGAGATAAGCTACCACCGAAAATTGCATGCTTGGCACAGGTGAGCCTGCATGTTTATGGTGCAGCTGGAAAGAATCATGTTCAGCTTTCTTATATGTATGGCCACCAAAAGCTAGCATATTGATAGTAAGATCTGAAAAGTTACTTGTCATCCAGTCATTCTTATCTCTTTAGTCTCTGACCAACACAACTAAAGCTTTTATTAGACGGGCAGATAATTGTACAGATCATTGCTAAAGAGTTGTATGACCGCTGGTTAGCCATTATCTGGCAGTGTAATACTGCCACCGATTACCGTTTTCTCGTTCATCGGGTAACTGGAATCTTTCAAAAGCTTTAAAAATCATTGTTTTCCGATGGCAGACCATGGTGTGTAATCAGCACTCTACCGCCGGCAAATAATCATTCAGTAGGGGGATGAGCGATGGGATTAGCGTTTGCTTATCCCCATGCTGTGGAGAAGATCCCTGCATGTGATAGCAGCGGTCTCCACCTCTACCGAGTAGGTGATTGTTGGGAAGGAACGCTTCCTTCCTGACAATCACCTGGATGATCTACTCATCTAATATAAGCCTTAGGGCTCATGCACACGGCCATTGTTCGGCCGTTCCATGCATTGGGGGGGGCGCAATTTGCAGTTCCCAAAGCACGGGCACCATCTGTGCAGCTGCCGCAATGGATCCAGACTAGAGACGAGCGAACGTGCTCGTAACCGGCACTGTACCGCTTGGCTCCCCTGCGCTCGCATGGGCGCAGGCAGCCGCTTCCGTCTGGTGAGGAGGACGGAAGCGGCTGCCTGCGCCCATGCGAGCGCAGGGGAGCCGAGCGGTACAGTGCTCGTTACGAGCACGTTCGCTCATCTCTAATCCAGACCCATTCAACTTGAATGGGTCCATGATCCGTCTGCACAGCAAAAAATAGAAGTAGTGCTTCTGTGGGGTTCCGTGCCTCTGTTCCGCACCGACCTTCTGGATTGCTGACCTCTTCAAGTGAATGGGTGCACATCCATGATTCGGGGCGCACACAGCTGGTGCCCATGTATTGTGGAGCCACACAAGAAGCCTCCATGGCAAATTACTGCAAAATAAGGAGGCAAGTCACTGCATGCAGCAGCATTTTATCTGGCAGTGAATGTGAATGGGATCCATCAGACGCTGGATCGGATCCATCTGATCACAGATTTGCACCTGTAGCTTACAACATTGTGCACAATTTTTCACATATTATTCATATGATTAGGAAATTTGAATACACAGGCGACGGAATGAAAAAACACAAACAGTAAATCTATATGACAATGCATCCTTCATAACAAGACAATTTCTGTCATGAAGAAGACATGGACAGTCATGTGAGTGCACAAACTGAGTCACAGGAAGAGCAGGAATAACGCAGGCCGAGTCCATGTGTTTTTGGCCTACAACCTCTGACTAACAGCATGAGTAAGTAGTACAGCATGATTACCTCATAAAGCTGATAATAACCCGCATATACTGTATGTGCCGCATTACACGCCCACGTCATTTCATAACTCTGCGGTCACGTGGAGAGCAGTGAGGACACAATAGACCATATGACTCGGGGGCGGACACAGACAGCAGAGGGCCCCTGTGCAAAGAATGCCAAATTTGAGACCTAACATATTCCGTCCTAACATTACATCAGTAATACTTTAATAATCACAGCAATATAAAACCTACAGGTTAAGGCTACTTTCACACCTGTGGCATTACGATCCAGCCACCTGATCCGGCAGAAAATGCAAGGAATCGGACAGACACAAACCACAACATGCAGCAGTTTGTGTCCCACTGATTCTCTGCATTTTTGCCAGATTGTGGCCGGATCTCTGCTGGACCCCATTATAGTCAATGGGACCGGTGGGCATTCTGCATCCAGCAGTGCCGGAGCCTGTGAATTTCGGCAAGCTGTTCTCTGCTAGAACAGCCTGCCAAAATCACCAACGCAGTTGTGAAAATAGCCTAATACAGCGCCACATACCTCGTACATTCAGTGACGTCTCCTTTGATGTAGATGTTCTCTTTCTTTATCTTCTCTATTCAGACCAGACCACCATGATGATTTCTTTCATGATGATTTCTTTCAGCCATCTCTTCTCCCTGCAGAGTTTGACAGACAGATATCTTAGTTTCCTTCTTTTCCATCATTCTCCAACTTTCTTGAAGACCCCATCCTGCCACTCCCCAATACTATGCCGCCATGTTCCACAAAACTATTCTGCAGATACTGTGCCAGGGTGCCCCCAGTAATAGTGCTCCCCGAAATCCCAACAATAGTAATAAATCTGTGCCACAGTGCACTTAGTAGTAAAGGGCTCATACAGTGCCCCCAACAGTAATTGTGTCCCTGAAGTAATAATGCTCCCATACAGTAGTCCTCCAGTTGTAATAAATCCCACGATAACGCCCCTGGTAGTAATAATTCTCTTTATAATGTGTGACAGTAGAAAAACGCCCCCTTATAATGTGTGCCAGTACAAAAAATGCCCCATTGTGTGGCAGTAAAAAAAATACCTTCTCTTAGTGCCCCCAGTAAAGCAAATGTCTCCAAAGTGACCTCATGTGTTCCAATGACCTGTACTGTGTGCCACTAAAAAAAACAATTAGTGCCCCCAGTTGAGCTTAGGTGCCCATAGCACTCCTATAATTTGTGCCAGTATAAAATACTCCTATATAGTGTCCCCATAGTGCTCCTCCCCCATCCCCATAGTGCCCTCCATAATGTGCCAGTATAAAATGCCCCTTTACAGTGCCCCACATAGATGCTCCCATAATGCTCCTCTCCCCCTTCCCCATAGTGGCACCAAAATGGGTGCCAGTATTAAATGCCCCTATATAATGCCCCCATAGTGCTTCTTCCCCATAGTGCCCCCTCTTCATGCGTGCCACTATATAGGGCCCCCAGTAGATGCCCCCATAGTGCTCCTTTCCCCCCTTATCCATAGTGCCCCCTTTAATGCGTGCCAGTATATAGGACCCCTAGTAGATGCCCCCATAGTGCTACTGCCCCCCCCCCACTTCTCCATAGTGCCCCCTTAATGCGTGCCAGTATATAGGGCTTCCATTATATACCCCTATAGTGCCCCCTCATAATTTGTGCCAGTATATAGGCCCCCAGTAGATGCCCCCATAATGTGCCAGTATATAGGGCCCCCAAAGTGCTCCTTACCCCCTTCTCCATAATGCCCCCCCATAATGTGCCAGTAAATAGGGCCCCCAAAGTGCTCCTTCCTCCCCCTTCTCCATAGTGCCCCTCCCCCCATAATGTGCCAGTATATAGGGCTCCCAAAGTGCTCCCCCCCTTCCCCATAGTGCCCCCCATAATGTGGCAGTACTGTATATAGGGCCCCCAAAGTGCTCCCCATAATGTGGCAGTATATAGGGCCCCCAAAGTGCTCCACATAATGGGGCAGTATATAGAGCCCCCAAAGTATATGTGGCAGTACATAGGGCAGTATATAGGGCCCCCAAAGAAAACAATAAACACATATACTTACCTCCATGACACTCTCGGTGAAGCGATGCAGGCCTCTTCTGTCCTGTGTCCCGCTCTGTACTGCTCAGGCAGCGCGATGACGTCATCGCGCCGCTTGCGCCGGCCTCTGATAGGCTGCAGGCTTAGTACCTGTAGCCTATCAGAAGAACGGGCAGGGGAGAGGCGTCTGCATTATTCATCTACATCGCTGTCCTGAGGACGGCGATACAGATAAATATAGAGATGAGCGCTTCCACAATGGAAGCACTCATCTCCAGTCCCACTGCCTTGCCGCCGGTTAGAAAGGGCCCCCTCTTACACCAGGACCCCCTCTTACACCGAACCGGCTGCACAGGCGGTATGTCCGCCCCTGATATGACTACATTTACAGCCTTGTAGCGGACCAGATACAAAGATTTGGCCGTGATCCCACAAACATTTTGCTACTATTCAAACAAATTTCAAGGGGAAATCAACTCATTGTGGCAAAAATGCTAAATTATGTATTTGTTCTATATTGGAAATTCTTGGCTGAGTTGGTCTTTTGAGCTTCTTAAAATACTACAAGACAGAACTGCAAGTAATTCCCTAATGTAATATTATCTGCAAGCAGAAATTAACCACTATTAATACCACATGCTTACACTGGTGCCTTCGGAGGATGATTATTGGATCCATCTCAAGACCTTGTGCAAGGAGACAGTATGGCGGCACATAAATTGCTTTAAAGCTCCATACTAAAAGCATTTCATAACTCACAAATTCAGCATTCAATGGAGAATAGCGTATTATTTTTTTTTCCAAATTTGTAAAGTATCCAACAGAAAAAAAAACCAATGTATGGCTCCATAGAGGATTAAAAGTAACGGAGGTGCAATCAAGCCCAATGAAAGCCTATGGGAGCCCAAATACCGCTCTATACAGCTCTGAGGTTGTACAAGAACCATAATACGGTCATGTACATGAGGCCTCAATGCAGTTTCCTAAAATAATCATTAAAGGGGGTTTCTTACAAATTACATTTCTCACCTATTCACAAGAGAGTTAATAATCAGGGGCGGATTGGCCATAGACCTTACAGGGAAGTTTCCCGGTGGACTGATGCCCCAGGGGGCCACCTGAGCCCTCATCATGGCCGGCCAGTGGAAGTTTTTGGGGAATTAGTTTGTGCTGCTGGCTGTATTTTGTGATGGCCTGTGGTATTTGGCTCTGTTGGGGTGATATAATGTGCCAAAATATGGTATTGCTGGTCCTGCTTTCCATCAGTTTGGACCTAACTACAAAATGGGGCCACTTTTAGTAGTTTTTCCAGGGACACTTTAAGTTACCAGTCTGCCCCTGGACCTCCACCAATTGCTATAATTGAGATCCAATTCAGCGCTTAGCTGTTCCTGTCAATGCCGTAATCTTTAAATAGAGCAGAAGCACGTATGCTCCTCCGCTGCTCCGATCATTACATGTCACTTATGGGGAAACCCCTTTAAAAGGGTCTTCCCACTTTAGGAAATGATGGTATATCACTTGACTAGACTATAATAAAACGTCCTAATCTGTGGAGATTTAGCTGATGGGGCCACCACTGATCCTCAGAATGAAGAGCCAGCAGCGTGTAGACAGCTCATTGATTTCACAGCACATTGATGGTCCAGGCTATCCTCTGTGCAGGGGACTGCAGCATTATTGGCTGCAGTATTGATCAGCTATGGACAGCCGCTGCCAATCTGGTTTATGAATTGATGACTTCTAGTAGATTTTAGAATTGGTGATTAATATCAGATTGGGGGAGATGCGGACAACTCTCTGCACCCCCATCAATCAGCAGTTCCAGCGGATGCCATGACCTGTCATTGTTTTTGTCACTACATACAGCCCAGCTTTTTACTTTCAGGAGCCGTGGTGCTTCTTATTGATTAGTCCCATTCCCTTGCGTAAGAGAAAGCCGTAATACAAGATACAACTGCCACTGGGAGAACAGAGCTGGGCCTTCAAACAGATGATGGGCAGAGCTGCCTGTCCTAAGCATAGGTCTTATTAAAGAACCAGAAATCCCTGTAAAGTACCGTATACAGGGGCGTAGCTAAAGGCTCATAGGCCCTGGTGCAAGACTTCAGCTTGGACCCCACTTTCCTTGGTGCTTTGTGGTCAGGGGCAGGCATGCACATAGCCTTCGTGCTGCCTGAGGCAAAAACTGAAACGGCATCCCCTCCATCCCAAGTTCTTGACCTAAGCCCTTCCCTTCAGAGATGTAACTTGACCAGCATGGACTTTCTATAATACTGGTGCCTTCCTATGTGGCACAAGGGTCCTTGGGCCCCTTCAGGCTCCTGGGCCCAGTAGCGACTGCTACCTCTGCACCCCCTATAGCTATGCCCATGACAGTATATACTGTATTCTGCCATTCAGGCCTTGCTACATATTTAAGCAACCCAGCTTCCCCAGACTCCTGAATGAAATACATACATTGTGAAATAGCAAACCAGTCAGTTCAAGCCCCTGTAGAACTGGAAAAAGAGGAAATTATCCCTTCATAATGATACATTCACATGATGTCACTCAGCTGTTTGCAGAACCATTGAAGTTTATGGGGTTATTCATGTTGCTGTTTTTAATGGTCAGGGAATAGCAGCTGTTAACAGATAGGACATGTCTTATTTGTGACCGTTGATTGCCAAATGGGGGTGGGAGCGGGGCCATTATCTGTAACCGGGGAACAAATGCGGGCCATTATCTGAACTGGGGGCCATTATATATACCCAAGGTACAACTTGGAGCCATTTTCTATACTAGGGGCACAACTGGGGTCCATTGTTTGAACTGGGGAGAGTGATCTATACTGGGGCACAACTGGGGTCATTATATATACCCAGGGCATAACTTGGGGCCATTTTCTATACTGAGGGCACAAACGGGGGCCATTACCTGAACTGGGGGCCATTATCTATGCTGAGGCAATTATCTGTACTGGGGGCACAACTCGGGGCCATTTTCTAAGCTGAGGGTACAACTGAGGGCCATTCATTATCTATACTGGGGTCCCTTATCTATAACGTCCATTAAAAATAGATATCAGATGGATGTAAAACAGACATTATAAAACGGATATTATAAAACGGATAAATGGATGCACACGCTGACGTAACATGGCCATGAAAAAACCTGACAGTTTATCTGTTTTTAATGGAGGCTTTTTATTTAACTGTCATGTGAATGTACCCAAATTCCTGAAAAGCTGGATGACAACCCCTGTTTGTGCTCTAATAGCCGCTATATAGTCACTCAGCTTTCCCAGAAACCGATATCACTAAAAGTAGCTGAATAGACACATAAAGCATTTACTACTATTTTGGGGTGAAGTGCACCATAGATAAATCACAGTGGGGGAGATTTATCAAAACTGGTGCAAAGGAAGACTGGCTTAGTTTCCCATAGCAACCAATCAGCTTCCACTATCCATTTTTCAGAGCTCCTTTGGAAAATGAAAGGCTCACTCTGATTGGTTGCTAGGGGCAACTAAGCCAGTTTTCCTTTGCACCAGTTTTGAGAAATCTCCCCCAGTGCCTCAGGAGTTAGCACTGTGGCCCTAGGTTTGACTCTGGCCAGGGGCAACATCTTTGCAGAGTTTGTATGTTCTCCTTGTGTTTGGATTGGTTTCCTACGGATATCCTGCTTCCCTCCCACCACACTCCAAAAATACACTGTTTGGAATTTAGATTGTAAGTCCAGTGAGAACAGGGAGTAATGAAAATCTCTGTACAGCTCTGTGGAATATGTTGGTGCTACATAAATAAACCAGAATTTTTTGTTTTTCTCCCAAGTGGGAAATATGTTTCTTTTCCAGTAAATGGAGCACCTGTTATGCAACCACTGCAGCGGTGACATCGCCGTACAGGGTGCACAGACTCCTGGGTGCACCTGCTCTCCCTTCTGGCTGAGTCACCTGTTTACCTTCTCCTGTATTCATGTGATCCAGTCACAAGACTGGTGAGCACAGCAACACAACACAGCATCACTGGCCTCCTCCCCTACAGCACATATGCAAAAAATACCACTGTGTTAACTCTTTCTCTGCCTGCATGCTGGCTTTGCTATACACGGCTCTGTAATGTAAATCACTGCCTTCCAGCCATGCATTACAAAGCAGGAATTAGGAAATAGGGCAGCTCTTCATGACAATGAGGACCTTCACAGTAGCTAAAGCAAGAAGCCTGGAATGGTGTGGGTTCTGTAAGTCCCAGTTTGGGGCGGTCGTTTAGTCACACACCAGATAGGCATAGACGCTGGGAAGGGGTTAACATTGCCTGCCCTTTGTTTCGTTCTTCTGGTGCTGCCCAGAGGAGTGTCCTCTGATGTCACAATACCCTGCTTCTTGCTTGGTAGCAGACGCTGCTACTGAGGCTTAAAGGGAAGTATCTGCTCTCCTGAAGCCATCACTGGAGCACCGCAGCCATGAAATTTCAATACAAAGAGGATCACCCCTATGAATACAGGAAGAAGGAGGGGGAGAAGATTAGGAAGAAATATCCAGACAGGGTTCCTGTGAGTATACGCCTTATACACTCATCTACAGACTGCATTGCCTATGGCCTTTCCCTGCATTATTAACCTCTTTATAGCATGGAGGGGTAATTATAAATGACCTATACAGCATCCGATTTCCTGCACCAGAACACATCACTGCAATATAGAAAATCCCATTACATTATATACATGGGGGTGGTCATTTTATATAAAGATTACNGGGGGGGGGTCGATGCTCTTGTCTATATACTATATACCACCTTTCATAGTCTTCCTATAATCTCCCTAGTCTGTATCCTAACCAAGGTTTACAGCACCGTTAACAATGGAGGTATATTTTTGTGTCACCTGTCCGATGTCGTTGGTGTCAGTGCTTTTTCTATTGGGACAGTGATAACAGGGACTCTGCATATACACAATTGATGATAAAGATACATGTCCACATTGTGGAGCTCTGTAGGGGGCAGTGGGGGCAGGCAACAGACCCCCTACCTGTAGGTGTGTCTGGGGAAAGATGGTGCGCTCGTCGCTCCTCCTCCCTCAGCACTGCAATGAGAGGGGAGGGCTCATCGGATGTTTGTGCCTGATTTAACTCTTGCAGTTTTATACAAAATAAGATAAACGCAGATTTCTAAGATGTGTATACATAGGGTTAGACCCCACCAATGTCCATGGGGGTCAAATTCATGCGGTTGTGCAGTATATCAGGTGCACAGGCAATGGATTTACAGTATACTGTATATGTTAATGGAGTTACACCTATGACTAACTGTATGACTGTCCAAGCTATTTGGATCCTATAGAAATCTTGAACTATAGACATTATGAGCGTTTCATAGCGGAAAGTATGTTTGGATCATTGGGCCTAAGCTCATTCCTAATCTCTGCATGATCAAGGCCTACCTCTAATATGTGCGGTCACCTTGACATAAATACAGAAATGGAAGCAGACGCTGCATCCTCAAAACGGCAAATATCTAGGGCACCTCAGGGCAGGGCACAGTCCATAAAATGATGTCACTGGCCACCCTGTGGCTTCCCGCTGTTACAGATGGTTCCAGATGCTACATATTAAACATATAGAAATTTTTTTATGCTCAGAGATGGATTAGAAGGAAAGACGTAATCAAGAACATTCTTGAGAATCCAGACTAACATCGTCTGCCATAGAAGACAGAGTTATCATTTCAGCAGAGTTAAAGTGAAGCTCCACCGGCTCTGACTAGCGTTAGTCAGCAGATGTAAATCTAGCAGCTTTTGTCATTTACCATATCTTCATTACCATTTTACTGCTTTTTACCTGGCTGGAAACCATCAAGAAGCAGCTGTTGGTGGACCTGGTATCCTTAGGAAACCTGAGCTCACCTGGTTATTTGAGTCGTGTTATATAGTTTTCTGTAGAATTTATTTCATACATTGGTCCTAATATATTAATGTTATTGTATGAATGAGCTGACTGAAGCTGTATTTCTCAAAAATATTTTTTTCCAGGTTATTGTAGAAAAGGCTCCAAAAGCTCGAGTTCCAGATTTAGACAAAAGGAAATACTTAGTGCCATCAGACCTGACCGGTAAGTCATTCCCTCTTTTTGACCTGAAGAATTAATGCATAAATGTACATTAATAAATTTACTAAATTGCTCTTTACTAAACTATCTGTATGGTTTCTACCTGTATATTAGACCAGAACTTCATTATTCGGTGGAATTTGGACCTTAAAATATCTGTAATCTGATGATTTATGAGCTAATATTTAAATGGACATTGAAGTGCAATAAAAAAATTGCCACAGAGGCTCTAGTAATTATGCTTTGGGCGGAGTTAGAGGTGTGGCCTAGTATGAAAAATACTGCCATGATGCGCACCGCACACATTGTCCCTTTTTGCAATTTTTAAAAGTTGGGAGGTATGCTCTTATACATTATATAATATACTATGACATGTTCAGTGATCTAGAGGTATGGGGCTGCAATCTTGTGCACCTACCACTGAGCAAAACCATTCATAGAAAATACCACATGGCTTTCATTTTTGTCATTGTTATCTGTGTTTACCTCCAGTTGGACAGTTTTACTTCCTCATCAGGAAGAGGATTCACCTTCGCCCAGAGGACGCGCTCTTCTTCTTTGTCAACAACACAATCCCCCCTACCAGTGCTACCATGGGACAACTATATGAAGTAAGAAACCAAGAATAGTTATGTTCATATGAAAATCTCTGAGAAATAGTTATATTATGAAACATTCACTTTATGTTTATAATTGGTGTTAAAGAGATTGTCTGGCTTTGGAGGCTTTTCTGTCAGACCTCTTGCCCCCTTCGGGCCCTGTGGAGGGGAACACACTTTCCTGTTCCCCACCTCTGGGTTTTGGCTGCATCAGTGCCCGGCTGTCTTTTGTGTTCTCTGGTTCCCCGCTCATAAAATTCTGGTTTGACAGGGGTTACATGTGACACTGCAACCATTGATTGGCCCAAGTAGTGATCTGTCCCCCATGCATCACAGGATGCATGGGGGACATGTCACTGCTGCGGCCGGTCACTGGTTGCAGAGGAACATATGAACCCTACAAACTGGAAGCAGGCAGTGGAACATATCAATGGCAGTAGGGGACCCATGGTGCTGGAACCCAGCAGCCAGAAGCAGGTCAGTATGTTTCCCTCCACAAGTCTGACAAGATGAGAAGGTCAGGTAACAAGGTCCAACAAAGCTCAACAAGCCCAACACTTAACAACAACTTTAGTCTACAGTCTATGAAAATGAAAGATTTCAACCACAAGTATTGTTCATTGGGAGAAATTTAAAATAATTGTTTTAGGTTTCAGCCAACCGAAGACCAACCATCATTGTCTGAAAGGTCAGCTGCATTTTAAATTTTCATCCAATAAATGAACAAAATGTTTTTTGTTCAACGTTATTCAAGGTCATTCATGGATAAAAATCTTTCTTTGAAAAAAATTTCCCAAAAAGATTTTTCATCCCTTGTTCGGTTTCTTGAACATCCAATATTGACTAAAATGTGTATGGCCATGTCTGCAAAATGGTCATTCACAAGTTGATTATTTGTTCAACAGTTGTTCAACCATCAACTTCCACTCACTTTTAGGGTGCCTGTTATTAATTTCTAGACGATTATCTGTTCTTGGAAAAATTGTCTTAGTAAGTTAGAGACCATTTACATGGGCTGATACACAGAGCAATGATTGGGAACGAACTGTTCATTCCTGATCATCACCAGCTGCATTTACAATTATCCATTCTCTTATGTATTAGGATTAGGGAAATTGTAATTACAATCAGTTGTCACCATAGAATTTCATTGTTTATCAGACTCAGGATCAAATCCCTGTTTACACAGAGTGATGTGGGCAAATAAGCTATGAAATTTTGAGCCACATTAATGATCAGATCACCCAACAAATGAGCGTACTGGGTGATCGGTGGCACATTTGCATGGTCCAGTTATTGGGAAAGAATGTTGGTACAAATGTTTGTTCCCAGTAATTGGCCCAATCACCTACAGTATATGTGAAGCTGGTGACAAAAAGCGTAAATGAGATATGGGACATAGAGTAGAAGTCATGTGGGCAGTGAGGTTTCTGAATGTCTGATTGATCATCCAATAGAAGACAGTTGCATGTTGGGTGATCGGCATCACATTTACATGGGCCAAATACTGCAAACAAGAGTCTGTATAAAGTCTCATCCCAATAACTGGTCGAATAATCTGCCTATAAAAAAAGGCCTTAGGCATCATTTCCTACCCTCCATTCTCTTGTCAAAAAGAGGGTGGATAAAATCTGCCATGTTTATGAGATCTGCTGGCTTGTTCAAGTATAAAATATGCTTAGGACTGGTTCAAGGGAATGTCCAAATCATGAAAATGATGATTCCTGGCACACAGCCATGAAGGGGAACAGAGTTCTCCAATATTGAGTGGCAGAACTGTCCAAGCTGGGAAACTGATCATGTATTTCTAGTGCAAGGCCTGAGGTGGCATTTCATGAGTCAAGGATTTTGTTTTACAAATCCACATAAGAGTAGTAAGGATGGCACTCACCCGTAGCGTCCAAATATTCTTTATTCTGGTCAAACAGACAAACTTACATTTGTAAAAGATGGCAAGGGGGCGGGGACTCCACACAGGTATTACAGAGCGGCGACAGCTGTTTGGCGTAACACCCGCTTCTTCTGTCCAGAAGAAGCATTTGTTACGCGAAACGGTCGTCGCTGCTCTGTAATACCCGTGTGTCATCTTTTAAAAATGTAAGTTTGTCTGTTTGACAAGAATAAAGAATACTACTACTCTACTCTGATTTGTATGTGGACTGTGCCTGTGGATGGAGCACCTCCTGCATCTATTTGAAAAGCTTTTCAGCAGCCAATTTAATGTCGTGATGATGTGGTGTAGTTTGCAGTGCCATACGAATTCTGTTCCTTTTGTTGTGGAAGAATTTTATTTTAGTTGTTCTCTGAGTCCCGTGTTATGCACTGTCCACTAAGGTCTGGCACTTGGCATTATTCAGTGCATCAGTATTACCTGGATGCTATTTGTATCTACTAGTGTTGAGCGAAGCATTCGAAGAAGAATTCGGTCCAAATTTTAGGAAAACTTTGATTCGCAACAAATACAAATTTCCTCATACTTCGTGGTAACGAATCAGGTTTTCCTAAAATGGCAGTTGCATGTGTTACAAAGCAAATCTAAGTGTAGAGGTGTCAAGACTGGGAACGTAAGATCACCCATAATTCTGTGCAGCCAGCCAATCCGCAGATATCCATCCCCTGTGATGTCACAGCCCTATAAAAGCCTCATCCTGCATGGTCTCTGCAATTGTCCTGTGAGCTAAGCATAGGGAAAGATGTGGCAAGCGCTCATGTGCTAGGGACAGTGTTGCTGAAAACGATTAATAGAAGAATTCAATACCAATAAGATGGAAGCCTTTATTGTTCCAGTGCCAGCGTGCCAACCAATACCATCCAGTCTGCACCCCTTAGGGGGGGCCAGGTCTTAATGATGACCATCCTCATCTTTTGCTGGCTTTACTTCTTCCAAATCAACCTTCAAAGTCTCCATGTCCTAGGAAAGTCAGCAAGAAGAGAGAGGAGGAGCTGGATGTTCCTTGTAACATATTCTCATTGATATTAGGTGATGTGGAAAAGGAGGAAAAGCAGATGGCAGAAGGAGGGCTCCCACCTGCAGGGCAGGAGAGCTCTGGGGTTGGAGAAGTGGGCATGCCAGAGACTAATAATATTCTGTGTTTACTGTCAAATATCCTGCAGGATATTGCAGGGAAGAACAGCAATAATATGCATATCATCCCCTCAACCTAACCAGCCAAACCCCATACCAGCAACAGTTCCTGTTTAAAGGTGCATCAAAGGTGCTGCGTGGCCATTTACAATGAAGACTGACTATACAGTGCGGTCTTCATTATTAAATGAAAGGAAGCTGAGGCTAATTGGTCATGCGGTTCTTCACCGCAGCATGGCTGCAAACCCCAGCCCGCAGCACAGCCACTCTGTGTGGCCATACCCTAAGGCAGAGTGGCCTAGGTAATCCTGATTGATAGCATTTCGTGACAAATTAATTTGTAACAAATCAAATTTCTTGGGGAACTTCAGCAAAGCTGGCAAATCGAATTTTTCAAAACTTTGCTAATCTCTAGTATCTACTGTATGTCTGAATGTAATCTGTGTGGAAATGCTTCTTAGTGAAAAAATTACAAACTTAATCAGTCCTAATTTGGGGAAAATGTAGTCAACTGTTGATTACATAATACAATACGTTGGGTTGTAAAGCCACCTGGCTGATCCGAAATCTATCCCAGGCTCAATGTTAACTCATTACAAGTCTGTCGGTCATATAATTGTGGTTCTGTTGGGATTTTAATCAGAAATTTTGTCCAATATGTAAAAAAATTATTGATTTTCGAAGAGCGTTGCTTTCCAGCATGGATTTTCAAAAACATTGCAACTAGTGATGAATTACTGATGGCGCAGCATATTCTTGTGCCACTAAACCTATAAACTGTTTCTACCTTTCAGGATAACCATGAGGAGGATTGTTTTCTCTATGTGGCTTACAGTGACGAGAGTGTGTATGGCAAGTGACACACAAGCGATGGGAGATTGCAACTAACACCATCACCACCCTCACCTACCATATCACCGATCACCCAACCTCTAGGACTGCACAGCGCATGGAACCTGGTTATATGGATGATTGTCTTGGCAAGTTTGGGAGGGTAGAAGGGGAAGGATAAGAATTAAAAAATATTAGGGCTGGGCAAGACTTGGCTTAAAATGTTTAACACCCCAAGGATGTTGTGTATTCAATGAAGAGCCAGCAACTCAGGGCAAATGAACGGTAATACATGGGCTATGGCGTTCCATGGTGCTGCGCCTGCCATATTATGAAGAAAATAGCCTGGTTACTGTCTCACATGGCCATATACGTACACACAAAAATAACAAGTCTACCTTCTTTCACTAACATTCTCCATAAACCAAACCTCAGCAGCCCACTTATACTTCTCTGATGTCTGTGCAGTAGACAACCCCTCTCAATAGAATACAGGGAATTGAAGGCCTGTTGTAGGCCCACAATGAACGTTCACCTGTTCCACCTGTCTTGTCTCCAGGTTATGTTAGAGACATATATTTTTCACAAAATTTCTTATCCTTTGTCAAGCCTCTTCGAAGGGGTTATACAGGATTAGGATAACATGGCTGCTCTCTTCCAAAAACAGCTGAAAAACTTGTCTGGTATTGCAGTTCATCTTCATTGAAATGAATGGGCTCAGCTGCCATAAACTACAGACAACCTGTGAACAGGTGAGGTGCTGTATTTGGAAGAAAGTCACCATATGTATCTAAGGCCTCTTTCACATGGTCTCCACAGACCGCTCACGTATCCACTGACTTTAATGTGTGTATTCACACATCATTGGGTTTCCACGGACCATGGATCCATGATGACACCACAGAAGCATGCCCTGTTTTGTCCATGATTACGAAACCCTCACAAACATTACAGTCTATGGGTCAGTGAAAACCACAGACATGGTATCTGTGTTTGGTCCTTGGTTTTCATGGGCTATTGGTAGGAGGTAATCTGGAAATTATTTTTCAACCTAGCAGTATGCGTGGAATATGGATGACACACAGGGTAAAAACAGACACACGGACCAAACATGGATCCTTCACGGGCATTTTCCCAAATGACCCAGTGACCACCTTGTCACGCATGTCATCAGGGACACAGGCTCTGGAAAGAGGTGTAATCCTATAAAACCCCTTTGGGTGCTATTACACATATATTAGCAGCCACAAGTAACACTCGCGCTTTAACACTAATTGCCAAGTTGTATTTGGTCTTGCCATTGTTTCAAGTTGCAAGTTCAGGTGCAGCCCCGCAATTAGCAATAGAGCGCAAACGATACCTGTGGCCGCTAATGTAGTTTAATAGCACTCTTTAAGTGCGATGATTTTGTTTTCATACTTTATTCTAAATCGACATAAATGCTTGAACTAAAAACATAAAAAACACTTGAGGTAGGTAACAACTACAGAATAATTAGTGATGCGATGTTAGTTTTTCAAAGACTTCTAGCTATATCATTGTTTCATCAAATCTTAACTGGATTATTTATTTGGAGTGCACTTTTTGAATGCTATACAGCAAGTGTCCTTTAGGTGGCAGTGTGGGTAAAGTAAAACAGACATTTTTGTAATCATGATTCAGCTTATTTAAATTTGTTTCCTGTTTTTTTTTTATTCTGTTTTAGTCATTATTTATTTTTGTTAGGCTATGATATATGGAAGGGATGATGCTTGTCAGTAAGAAATAGATGGTTAGATAACAGTGTTTGAGAAGTCTCAGTTCTATCTTAAAGGGAATTTGTCATAAAAAAATGACCCATTGTTTAAATCAAGTTTTTATGTTAAACATATGTCTTTGTAATGTTTGGCGATGTTTTTTCTAATTTTCCATGTTCCTATCTATATTTTAAAATCATCTTAAAATCTTGCAGTTTTCCTTCTGGCCACTAGGCTATAATCTCAGCTGAGATATCCTGTTTGTCAGTGTGTCAGCTGTAAAGTAATGCTGCTACCGTAAACAGTGTAATTGGAGACCAACTCACATCACAGACAATAGAATCTCCCTGTAGAATAAACAAAAACTTCAAAGGAAAAAGCCTCTCAATGCATTCTCAATAGGACTGGAGCTGTCTATTGCTGCCTATGGTCCATGGGGCTTGCTGTAAAGCATATCACTAAATGCTGTTTAGAACAGCTCAGCCAAGATGGCAGCCCCCGTAAAAATGTTCTAGTAATGAAATTTCAAAAACTACAATCAGAAAATACAAACAGATTAGAGAAAAAGAACATGTTTTATTATCTCTTTTTAATCAATAAAGAAAATTTTAGGTGACAAAATCCCTTTAAAGAGATTCTTTATCTACATTGTAAACAAGGCCTAAATAGGGCAAATTTTGCACAGGAGGCACGTATGTGACTTTTGTGAATGTGATAAAATAAAAACTTCAAATAATACAGATGTGTTATGTCAGTCAATGGAGAAAGCAAAATTCTAGTTCAGTAGTAGCATTCTGTGATGCAGAAGTACTCTGCTGATGGTATTATGAGAGAATTAGGTGCATTTAACAAGTATAGTAAAACGCAAATGCGTGCTTGTTCTTCACATGCTTGCAGTAAGTTTCGTCTTGTCATGCACATTGGTACAGCGCTCATAAATGAGATATTCCTAGCCCACCAAAAACAAAGTTCCATCTACCTAGTGCTTTGTAATCAAACACAGACTGGTTACCACGGACATGATTCCTCACAATCCCAGTCTGTGATGTATTTCTAGCGCAAATCTGTCTCAAGCGGCGTGGCGACTCAGAGCTAGATTGGCTCCGTCCTGGCAACAGAGAAGGAAAAAACATGTTGGCAGAAGTCAGTTCAAGTCACCTTTGAGACCAATCTGTGAGATTTAGATTTTCAAAATTTTCAGAATCTCTTTAAAGACAAAAAAAAAAAAACAACTTACCTTAAAGTCAGCCATTTTTAGCTGCAGATAATAATATGACAGAAAGCCTGGCTAATAACGTCTAAGTGGCCACAATGTATTTCTAAGATGGCTGAAACAATTGATTTTGGTGTCAAGAGATAGATTTGTATACTTTGAGTAAAGGAATAAATTAGTCAGTCCCTCATAACACTAAGTTCATCCAGCATTTTAAAAATAATGCCCATATATGCCCAATAATGCACATACTGAGACCTGAGCCTACAATTCTGGATGAAAACAATTAGTATTTAAAGAGCACTTAATGTAAAAAAATAAATAAAATCAGGCGTCATATAGGACATGACAAACTCTTTCTAAGAAAGCTAGAATCAGCCCTGCACCTGACATGGATCCAGAGATCTCCCCATACATTGCTGCAATTGCTGTGCTAGACTTATTTCAAGCTGGCAGTTTGGGTCGGGGTGTTCTTAGAGGTGTGTCCTTTCTGCTACAGCTCTATCCCTGTAACTTTCACAGCTTCTAACAGTAGATCTGGCTGGAGGCAATTGAAGGATGGAACTGAGCATGTGCGTCCACCTCAGCGATGTTACTGAGGTGGACAGAAAAAAATCTGGAAAAAAACAAAAAGGTGGGTCTATACAGATATATTTTAATGAATAATTCAGTGTGTATACTCATTTTTAAATTACATGCAATTGCAAAAGTATTCTGATCCAAGTGCTGGTTTGAAAAATGTAGAATATTTTTTGCGGGACAATCCCTTTAAAATGGAACATTCTGGACTGCGGCTTCAGTTACAGATTCTGTTTCAGGGGCTCAGGAGCTTTAAGTTAGGACAATGACAAACTGGATATATGACAACAAAGCTCTATTTTCTCTAAAAAAAAAGTTATATGAAAAGTATATGCCAGTCTTGGTTGTTGTAATGTATTCGCTGCAGCATATGTTGCTATGTGCAAAGATTTCATCATGACCAAATGAATTTGCTTTTTGTCATTATTGTTTATAATATTTCTTTGTCATAATTGTGTTTTTACAACTTTACAGGTTCTGTTATGTCTAATTTAATATTGTCTCATTACATGATTTGATCTTATCCCTATATTTAAATAAAACTGTAAACGCGTAAGAATGTGATTAGTTGTGTTGATTTCGAGTATGTAATTTGCTTTATTTGGAGTAAAACAGTTTCCATTATTCTTCTTTTTAGTTCTTTTTTGTTAGCTGAGCAACACTGAATACGTTTAAAAGCATTCCAATTATAGTACATTAAAGGGGTTGTCCGAGTTATTTTTTTGTTCTTTATATGTTTCTAACTTGTCAGGTATAACAACTTTCCAATATACTTTGTGTTTCTAAAGCTGCTGGTTTCTCAGAGTTGACTGAGGGTCACATGACCTGTGATGTCACCTTATCTCTCTGCTCTGTGATGTTTCGTTCACAAGCCTCAGAGTTCAGATAACAGTCTGTACACGAGACGTCACTGGCCACGCCCCCTTTATTTGCCGGGCTGCTATCTTCTCTCTCCCTGGTTTCCTTCAGATAAAACATTAACCCCTTCAGCCAGAACAGACTGAGGGCTCAAGGCTTTACAACAAACAGTAGCTGCAGCAGTGAGAGGAGACAAATGCTGGGCACAAGAGCTGTAGAGGAATTGTATTGTACAAGAACAGGTAGGGAGAAATTCCTGTATGTATTAGCAGTGTCATTGTACAGCTGGGACTTGTAGTCCTACACATACAACATGCTGCTGAGTATTCCAGCAGGCAGACATGTCACTCAGCACTTGTATTCATTCCCTTTGCAGAGAGGGGGGAGAAGGGGGAGGGGCTGCGATTGTTGTTATTGCATGTAAACAAAGACCAGAAGAGAACCAGGGAAATTAGGAAATATGGATTTTTTTTGCCTAAAACTTGCTTAACTTAGTTATATATTGCTGCCCATCAGATTTACAGTGCTATATATTTTTTGTCATAACTCGGACAACCCCTTTAAGCATGGGCATGGGGGTCTGACAGGAAATGTCAGACAAACAAATATGTGTGTGGCAGCAATAGGGGTTCCTTTTCTATGAGACATGTCTAGGTTGACCTCATAGCCTCAGGACCAAATATTCCAATATATAATCCTATTTCTGAGCTTTGGTGGCCCAGGGTCTGTGGCAGAGTATCCCCATCTCAGTATCTTCTTCTGGTCACTCATGTAGACTTAGTCTCTCCTACTAAGCACAGGTCCCTATCTTCAGACGACTAGGGGTTCTGACGGCTCTCCTTATATACAGTCTCTAGCTGAACTAGAATGTTCTAGTAGTAGGGGTAGAGTGGAGAAGCACAGCCTAAACATAAACCTTTTTACCATTTCTGTCTATTATATACTTGCATAGAGCTTCAAAGCAAGTCTATGGGAATGAATATTCAGTTTTTCCCAGACATAAACAAGTCTACAAAATCAAAAGTGATTGGTCAGCACACCATGGTATGATGTGGTGCTCTGTGGTAAAGTGATCATCCCATGTAAATATATAAGAGAATATTATGGCATTCATAAATGATGCTTAAAGGGGTTATCCAGGAATTAAGAAAATGAACACACTTAAATAATACTTTATAATAAATATATTCCCAAATACCTTTCATTAGTTATAATGGCTCGTTTTGTCTGGGGAGCAATCATTAGGAGAAACAAAATGGCCGCTGTCCTATTAGCACACACAGAACCTGTCCTTATCACACAGGATGACAAATTACTTCACAACACTGAGGTAAAGAGCTGCCTCATCCTCCTCTCTGCTCTACTTGTCAGGGATTATGATCCTGAATACAGTTTAATATGATATTTAGCTGAATCTTTGTGGGAATGGAGTTCATCAGGAGACATGAAGTAAAGAGAGGACGGACAGGACAGACTGTGGTAATGGAGACTGCACACAAGAGCTGCTGCTTATTAGCCACATTTGCTCATGATCTCCATTCCTACAGAGATTCAGCTGAAGATCTTATTATCTGTATTCAGGATCATATTCTCTGACAAGCAGAGCAGAGAGGAGGATGAGGCAGCTCTTTACCTCAGTGTTGTGAAGTAACTTGTCCTCCTGTGTGATTAGGACAGGTTTTGTGTGTATGAATAGGACGGCGGCCATTTTATTTCTACTAATCATTGCTCCCCAGACAAAATGAGAAATTATAGCTAATGAAAGGTATTAGGGAATATATTTATAATATTTATGTATTTTCATTTTCTTAATTCCTGGAGAACCCCTTGAAATATGTCTTATCAAAGGCACTCCATAATAGACAAAATTATAGGCTGACACTAGTGTTGCAGTCTAACCATAGGCCTTGTTCAAGGCAATGAGATTAGTACTCATGAAGTGGCTCTTTAAAGGGTTGTTAGGTATGGGTTAAGTGAGCGATGTATAATTTTCCCGGGCTTAGAGTGGATAGACCTGAAGGGGGAGGATATAAAAGGAAGGTTAGGGTGGAGTCAGTCAGTCAGCATATTTTCCAGCTTCTTCCATCCCCAATAGTGCATTTTCTTTGGGAGGGTTTTACTTCGGCATGTCACAGCTGGAAGGTTGGTAGCCCTTAAAGGGCCATAGAGGAGAGTTGCCACCTACCTGTTGGAGTTACAGCTGGCATAAGGCACTTCCAGAGTTTTTTTTCTCAACTTGGTTAAATCTATTCATGTTGAATAAAAAAGGAAGTTATGTTTTTATAAATTATCTAATAAAAGCTGTGGCCAACCTCAGCGTCAGCCCATTACGGTTGTCTGCGCGTTTATTAAATGTGGTTTGGGTTATTAGTCTGGGAACTTCAGGACAAATACAGAGGGGAGATTTTTTGAAGTGTGCTGGCAGTCTGGAGCATCCTGTATGAGGCTATGCCTTATGTCTATGGTTAGAACGAAACACTAGTGTAGGCCTATATTTTTTAGGACAGGGGATAACTATTAGATCGGTGGGGGTCCTAATGCTGGGACTCCCACCAATCACGAGAACGGGGGCCTCATACCCCCTGTGGCCTCTCCATTCATTTCTATGGTAGTACCGGAGATAACCAAGACCGGCCACTCCGTTCTTTTGAGGGGTGCTGCAGAGGATACAGGGCCCCCGTTCTCATGATCAGTGAGGGTTCCAGAAGTAGGAGCTCCACCAATCTAACAGTTATCCCCTATCCTGTGGACTTGTAACAACCAAAAGTATCATTTATGAGTGCAGTGTTATTCTGTTATACATAAACAAGTCTTCAGGCATAAACAACAGCTAAACCAGACAGTCAGAAGGTTCGGTGTGTCTGGTTTTTGCGCTACAAAATTTTGCATAGGCAGAAAGCCATAACATCTCTCTGTATTTGCTGGCTGTGCATTAACCCTTTCCACAGTGCAGGGCAGCTATAGTGCAATACAGTGCAAATGAACAGGATATATTACAATACACATTAAGTGCAGTTTTACAATATCAAATAGTATACGTGCGCACAACAGCATAAATCACAGTGCAAGTTAATCCTTCAAAGTGCAATAAAGTATGGAGTTAATGGCTCTGCATAGTAGCAATAGGGGAAAATGTCCATAGTCCAAAGTACCCTTGCTTCAGGGCAATATATATATATATATATATATATATATATATATATATATATATAAACAAAAAATGGCAGCAGGTGCAAAAAAGTGAAAAAGTTTTATTCACCCATGTGGGAGATGCGACGTTTCACATGGGTGAATAAAGCTTTTTCACTTTTCTGCACCTGTGAGTGTGCTGCCATTTTTTGTTTTATATTTGGATCTTGGTCGGATCACAGGCTTGCACCTCCACGCTTTACTCCAGTGCTGCCACTACATTTTTTTTATTATATACATACAATATCTGGAACCATGCTGACTGCAGTGCATACCACAGCTGTTGGAGAGTGCATGGGAGACAATCCATAGACTCAGTACAATGATTGAGGCAGTCCCACAGATGCTCATTTGGGTTCAAGCCAGGAGAATTAGGGCACCAAAGTAGTACTTGTAAGTCTTGGTCATGCGCTTCTGTTATAGGGCTAATTAATTAATAATATTTTGTGGAATATTATTAATTAATATTCATAAATAGGCGTAACCGGCTGACGCTAGCTCCGCCTATTTATTTCCCACACTGTTCTATTCCCTTCACGCTACGACTACCTTATATTGTAGCGACGGCTATGAAAACCACATACACTGCATTTTAAACAATAAAAGGCTTTATTAAACAAAACAATGTCTACCGTCTAATTCTTAGGACTATATCTATATATATTCATATCAACTTATATAAATATATATACATATATATCCGCACACAATACAATACTATACACTGGCTACACTGCACACTTCCCACAAGTAATTCCACCCACAAGCTAAATCTAACACATACACACTTACAATACCCTCCCAATCCTACACTTACTGTCCCTAGGAAGTACGAGCCACTGGAGAACAAAGGGTTAATATAGCTATATGAAAAGTATATAGCTATATTATTGACAATGAAGGGGTTAACAGAGAGCAGGGCTCTGTGCTGGGGTTATATCAGGGGTCCAGGTACAGGCAGGGGTTGGTAGGGCAAAGGGGCACTGGCAGGGCAATCAAGGGGTTAATTAGCAGGGGTAATGGTAGGGAAGCAGAGGTAAGGCAGGGGTTACAGCAGGGATGGGGTTATGGCAGGGTATAGGGGTAAATCAGGGCAGGCAGCAGGGCAGGGGTTAATTCAGTAGTTGACAGGGCTGGCACAGAGGTTCTGGGGTACCATAAATACAGGGCAAGGAAAGAAGGGGTTAATCATTGGTGGTTCAGGGGGTCAGGGTTACTCAGCCTTCCAGGGGTTTCTGCTCGTTGTCTAAGGGGTTGCTCGTCGTCCAAGGGGGAGATTCTGTTGCTCGTTGTTCCAGGGGATGATTCTCTTTGGGGAGGCACGGCTCACTCCGGTGTTCCCACGCTGCCGGTGTGCGCGCTTGCGAGCGCACGCCGGCAGCCCTGTGCGCACGTGGTCTGGCGCAGTGAAATTACGTCACTGCGCCATCACAAGCGCACAGGAATCACCCTCGTATCTCCGGCGCTGTAATTACAGCGCCGGAGGAGGGAGGAGGACAGGGACAGGGAAACCTTTTGTTTCCCTGTCTTGTTAATCACCCCCAGCAGCGCTGAGGGTAATTAACAGAAGGGACAGAAGATCGATATGATCTTCTGTCCCTTTGAAGTACCTGAGACTGGACCAGTCATCAGGTCTCCATCTGTCCCCAGCAGATGGGCGATTGTCATCTGCTGGGGGCTATGGGGGGGGGCACCTGGCTGAATACATGTATCTTAGATACATGTTCATGACTGGGAATCATGCACATGTATCTATATACATCTGGGGGATATTATATACACATAGATGTATATATATAAATATCTGGGTCATATATACATACATCTATATGTATTAGGCACGTTGGGCATGAATGGGGGCACATAAAGGGGACTGTGGGGCCTAAATAGGGGCATAAACAGGGGACCTTCTTTTTATATATATATATATATATATATATATATATATATGCGATATATATAAATATATAGATATAGGTGCATGCTACTGGGGGCACATGCACACATATCTATATATAGTTAGAGCACCTGGTGGATATACACATCCACCAGGGTTACAGGCCTATATTGCCATGGGGCCACAGACCCTCACTTTGGGTCCACCCATATATGTATATACCTAGGGGTATATACATATATTGTTGGCTGCATCCACACTTCCTTCTACAGCTTCCAACCAATGTCAGACATTTCTAGCTGTGTGAAATGTCGCATAGTCTTGCTGGAAGATCCCATCCATCCCAGGACAGACATTCAGCATGTATGGATGTACGTGATCTACAATGATGGATTCATACCCAAATCAGAAGAGAGTGCCTTCCACATGGATGAGTGGGCCCACAGAATGCCATGGATTCATTTCCCAGACCCTAAAACTGCCACTGCCAGCTTATGTTCTTCCAGCAATGGTTGCAGAGTGTCAGTTTTCAGATTTATTTTTTGCCTGACATGCCAACGTCCATTCGTTTGATGAAGCAGAAAACTTAATTCATTGGAGAAGGCAACCCTTTGCTAATTAGCAGAGGTCCAATTCCGATACTGCCATGAAAATTGAAGCCTTTTTTCTGCCCATGCAATTTCCATCCATCTGCTTAGGAGCCCCATACATACTACAGTTCTCTGAACTATTGTTTTAGACACACATTTGATTTCCCCTTGGTTCATTTTGGTGGTGAGCTGCTCCTCATGCACCTTCATAGCTGATATCTATCTCATGTCAATGGCACATGGTGCTCCCCAGTTTCCACGCCACTTATTCACAATGGTGCCATTGTCCACAAACGATACACTTTCACCACCGACACAAACTGCGCAGTTTCAGCAATACTACGTCCCTTGGCCTAAAAGCCAATTCTCATCCCTTTGATTCATGACAGAAACAAGCAATATGTGAGCAGACAGCTGGCATGGAAAGTAGGAAGTGACTCTACTGTGTATATACTGTATAAATAATATGTGTGTTCACATTAAAGGGTTATTCCCATCTCAGACAATCGGGGCATATCGCTAGGATATGCTCCCATTGTCTGATAGGTGCGGGTCCATATCGAAAACGAAGCGGGAAAATAAACGGAGGGTGCACTATGCATGCGCTGCCGCCATCCATTCATTTCTATGGAGCCGCCGAAAATAGCCGAACACTGGCTCAGCTATTTCCGTCGGCTCCATAGAAATGAATGGGAGCGGTGGCTGAGCATGCGCGGTGTGCTTCCATTCATTTCTATGGGACCAGCGGGGAGCTGCACCTGGTGTTGGCCAGACCCCGGGCAAACACGGGGTCCTCCAGGCACAGCACTCCCTGCTTCCTTCTCGATATAGGTGCGGGAACACTGGGGGCAGATTTACTAATACTGCCTAATTTAAAAAAAAAATAAAAGATGAAAAGATTCCACCTCCACCTGCTGAATGTCCCTCTAATTAGACAATGTATGAAAATATACACTTACACTGCCTGACCATGCATGATATGTGGGGGAGGGGGATGCCCTCCAATCTAAAGCCTCATTCACGCATTAGTGTTTAGGTCAGTGACTAGAGCCTCCACAGACATAAGGTATAAGGGAAAGATCTGCTCCTGTTCTGTGTTTAGAGCCACACCTGGTTTTGGCTCAAAATCACTGATGGAACTCACCGACCAAAACAGACTGTGTGAATGAGGCATAAGGCAGGCCCTGGACAGACATGACATTAAAGAGGCTCTGTCACTAGGTTGTAACCTATGTATTTAAATACATAGGTTACAAGACCTAGTGACAAACTTTAAAATCATACCTGTCATGCAGAGTTCTGCGCAGCGGTTGCGTAGATATTTAACTTAGAAAACATATGCAAATGAGCCATTGAAGCACCGGGGGGCGGCCTCTTTCCTCTGGAGCACCGCTCCATCACCGCCCCCCCGGGCCCGAGGCACGTCCCCTCGCTATTGGCACGCCCAGTACCCTATTTGATAGACAGCGCTAGACTTACGAGTCTAGCGCTGAAATCCCGCGCATGCGTCTTAAAATATCCACTGGAGCATGCGCAGTAGCAACACTGTAAACACTGCAAGCGCTACTGCGCATGCTCCAGTGGATATTTTAAGATGCACCCCTTCTTCTCTCTTTCAGTATGAATGAGTGTAGCATCTGATATCACAGTGGGTTTTATTTGGACAAGCTCCTGTGACATCACAATGTGTTTTATTTGGACAAGCTGTTGTGATATCACAATGTGTTTTATTTGGACAAGCTGTTGTGATATCACAATGGGTTTTAGACAGGAAAGCTGCTGTGACATCACAATGTGTTTTAGTCTGGCAAGCTTCTGTTACATCACAATGGATTTTAGTCTGGTAAGCTGCTGCGACATCACAATGGGTTTTAGTCGGGCAAGCTGCTGTGTCATCACAATGGGTTTTAATTGGGCAAGCTGCTGTGACATCACAATGTGTTTTAGTCGGGCAAGCTGCTATGACATCACAATGAGTTTTAGTCGGGCAAGCTGCTGTGACATCACAATGTGTTTTAGTCTGGCAAGCTGCTGTGACATCACAATGGGTTTTAGTCTGGCAAGCTGCTGTGACATCACAATGGTTTCTGTCAGGCAAGCTGCTATGACATCACAATGGGTTTTAGCTGGCCAAGATGCTGTGAGATCACAATGTGTTTCAGTTGGGCAAGCTGCTGTGACATCACAATGGGTTTTAGCTGGCCAAGCTGCTGTGACATCACAATGTGTTTTAGTCTGGCAAGCTGCTGTGAGATCATAACGTATTTTAGTCGGGCAAGCTTCTGTGACATCACAATATGTAGTAGTCAAGCAAGCTGCTGTGATATCACAATGGGTTTTAGCTGGCCAAGCTGCTGTGACATCAAAATATGTTTTAGTCGGGTAAGCTGCTGTGACATCACAATGTGTTTTGGCCAAGCAAGCTGCTGTGACAGCACAATGGGTTTTAGACAGGCAAGTTGCTGTGACATCACAATGTGTTTTAGTTGGGCAAGCAGCTGTGACATCACAATGGGTTTTAGACAGGTAAACTGCTGTGACATCACAATGTTTTTTAGTCTGGCAAGCTGCTATGACATCACAAGGGATTTTAGCTAGTCAAGCTTCTGTGACATTACAATGTGTTTTAGTTGGGCAAGCTGCTGTGACATCACAATGTGTTTTAGTCTGGCAAGCTGCTGTGACTTCATAACGTATTTTAGTCGGGCAAGCTTCTGTGACATCACAATGTGTTTTAGTCAAGTAAGCAGCTGTGACATTGTAACACCCTGGAGTGGTGTTACCACTCCTACACCCTGCTACTATCTTAAATAGTCTAACATAAATGTCATCTGTGTATTTCTGTCCAGGTCCTCAACATTTTCTGTTATTGTTATGCAACTGTTTATTACGTGTAATGTGCCTAAAAGCAACACTTAGATAGAATGGAACTCACTATTACATTCAACTCCCCTTTTGGCAGAAGTGGGCTACTCCTGCTTCCTGCCAGAAGCATACCTCCCAACCGTCCCGGATCCAGCGGGACAGTCCCGGATTGCAGTGGCAGTCCCGCTGTCCCGGTACGGGGGAGGTATGTCCCGGTCTCTGGCAGCTGTCTCTGCGTCCATAGGACGCAGAGACACTTGCCTGTTGCAGGAAGGAGCAGACAGCCAGAATCGGCTGCCTGCTTCTTCCATCCTCCCTCCTGTCCCCCCTGCAGCTCCCCGTACCTTTCATCTATGCATCGGGTCTCGGCGGGGGGCGGGGCCGGCCGTCAGCATTGGCTCGCCCCTTCAGACACGAGCAGAAGATCTTCCTGCTGGTGATGCTGGCCCTGCTGCTAGGAAAAAGGTAAGTATAATATTTTTAATTTTTAACTTTCTGTGGACTGTGACATCAATGTTAATCCCTGGACTGTGACACCACTGTGTTTATTATGCCTGTACTGTGACATCACTGTGTTTATTAAATAAACACAGTGATGTCACAGTACAGGCATAATGGCTGTGACATCACTG
>ONZH01009588.1:0-31841 GCA_900303285.1 Rhinella marina
GAGCCCACTGTTATTAATAGGAGGATTTTCTCTAAACAACCTCCATAGTATTCTTGTCATGTATAATGTACTGAGGTCTGCAGACACATCTCTTGTATACACCAGGACTTCTGTATGGGAGGTAGACACACTAAGCAGTGAGCCTCAGAGCCCCTGTTATTAATAGAGGATTTTCTCTATAAATCTCCATATCTTCTTCCCATGTATAATGTACTGAGGTCTGCAACACATCTCTGTATATACCAGGACTTCTGTATGGGAGGCAGACGTCTAAGCAGTGATCCACAGAGCCCACTGTTATTAATAGGAGGATTTTCTCTATAAATCTCCATACTCTTCTTCCCATGTATAATGTACTGGGGTCTGCAGAAACATCTCTGTATATACCAGGACCTTCTGTATGGGAGGCAGACACTCTAAGCAGTGAGCCTCAGAGCCCAATGTTATTAATAGGAGATTTTCTCTGTAAACCTTTATGGTCTTTTCGCCACGTATAATGTACCTGGGGTCTGCAGAACATCTCTGTATATACCAGGACCTTCTGTATGGGAGGCAGACACTCTAAGCAGTGAGCCTCAGAGCCCACTGTTATTAATAGGAGGATTTTCTCTAACAACCTCCATAGTATTCTTGTCATGTATAATGTACTGAGGTCTGCAGACACATCTCTGTATATACCAGGACCTTCTGTATGGGAGGCAGACACTCTATGCAGTGAGCCTCAGAGCCCCCTGTTATTAATAGGAGGATTTTCTCTATAAATCTCCATACTCTTCTTCCCATGTATAATGTACTGGGGTCTGCAGACACATCTCTGTATATACCAGGACCTTCTGTATGGGAGGCAGACACTCTAAGCAGTGAGCCTCAGAGCCCAATGTTATTAATAGGAGGATTTTCTCTGTAAACCTTTATGGTCTTTCGCCCACGTATAATGTACTAGTCTCTGCAGACACATCTCTGTATATACCCATCCCCCCAAGATATGATTTTTAGGGAGAAAAAGCTACAATATGATTGGCTGCCAGTTTTCTATGGTTGCTATGGTAACACGTCCACTTGCACCAAATGGTTGGTTGCTTCTTGCTGCAGATAAAAACTGCTATCTGATTGGTTGCCGTGTAGAACACGAGTCAGTATTGGCGGCGACTGTTCCCTACATATTGCTTCTATTTGATGCGCAGTGCGCTAATCACAAGGAAACCGTGGGAAAATGTCTACATAAAAGGGTAAGAAAAAAAGACACAGTGGGCTCACACAAACTGGCATACGGGTGACATACGGGTCGTGTAGAACCACAAGTCCCAGCCGCAGGAGGCTATGTTAGCTCCCTGATGCCCTCTAGCGGCGGCGATGCGCACATCCTCTTATAGACTTCTGGAACGCATCGACGAGTAGTTACGGCTCAGCGCATGCGCTCACCAATTCACGCGCGATAGATGTTACGCATGCGCAGTCTCCTTTGCCGGGCTAACGCTTCGCGCACGCGCAGTTATTAGGACCGCGAGTCGGTTGAGGGAAGAAAGGGCATGCTGGAGAAAAAACCGTCAGGTGAGTCCGGTACCGGCAGCGAGGGGGGCAGTGACAGCCCTGAGTGCTCGCTGCAGGCTCCGGCTACAGTGTGGGGGCAAAGCCATCTGTGACGTACAGAGCCGGGGTCAGAGGTCAGCGTCTTGTAGTAGTCACGTGGTCTCTGATGTATCTAAGCCGGTGGTGTGCGGTACTCAGGAGAAAACAGAGAACATTACACCCCCCATCATAGTATGTTCTATCTGTGTATCTAATCTGATACTGTCTGCTGAGCTGTGTATCTAATCCTATCCTGTTTGATACTGTCTGCTGAGCTGTGTATCTAATCCTGTCCTGTGTGATACTGACTGCTGAGCTGTGTATCTAATCCTATCCTGTGTGATACTGCCTGCTGAGCTGTGTATCTAATCCTATCTTGTGTGATACTGTCTGCTGAGCTGTGTATCTAATCCAACCTTGTGTGATACTGTCTGCTGACGCTGTTGTATCTAATCCTGTGATGTTGTGATACAGTTCTCCTGGAGCTGTGTATCTAAATCCTATGCCTGTGTGATGACCAGCCTGCTGAGCTGTGTATCTAATCCTTGTGATTGTGTGATAACAGTTCTCTGAGCTGTGTATCTAATCCTATCCCGGTGTGATACTATCTGCTGAGCTGTGGTTCTAATCCTATCCTGTGTGATACAGCCTGCTGAGCCTGTGTATCTAATCCTATCCTGTGTGATACAGCCTGTCTGAGCTGTGTATCTAATCCTATCCTGTGTGATACTGTCTGCTGAGCTGTGTATCTAATCCTACCTTGTGTGATACTGTCCTGCTGAGCTGTGGTATCTAATCCTATCCTGTGTGATACTGTCGGCTGAAGCTGCGTATCTAATCCTATCCTGTGTGATACTTGTCGGCCTGAGCCTGCGTATTCTAAATCCTATCCTGTGTGATCTGTCCTGCTGAGCTGCGTATCTAATCCTGTCCTGTGTGATACTGTCTGCTGAGCTGTGTATCTAATCCTACCTTGTGTGATACTGTCTGCTGAGCTGTGTATCTAATCCTATCCTGTGTGATACTGTCTGCTGAGCTGTGTATCTAATCCTGTCCTGTGTGATACTGTCTGCTGAGCTGTGTATCTAATCCTGACCTGTGTGATACTGTCTGCTGAGCTGTGTATCTAATCCTATCCTGTGTGATACTGTCTGCTGAGCTGTGTATCTAATCCTGTCCTGTGTGATACTGCCTGCTGAGCTGTGTATCTAATCCTATCCTGTGTGATACTGTCTGCTGAGCTGTGTATCTAATCCCATCCTGTGTGATAGTGTCTGCTGAGCTGTGTATCTAATCCTGTCCTGTGTGATACTGCCTGCTGAGCTGTGTATCTAATCCTATCCTGTGGTGATACTGTCTGCTGAGCTGTGTATCTAATCCTGTCCTGTGTGATAGTGTCTGCTGAGCTGTGGTATCTAATCCTGTCCTGTGTGATACTGTCTGCTGAGCTGTGTATCTAATCCTACCTTGTGTGATACTGTCTGCTGAGCTGTGTATCTAATCCTATCCTGTGTGATACTGTCGGCTGAGCTGCGTATCTAATCCTATCCTGTGTGATACTGTTCGCTGAGCTGCGTATCTAATCCTATCCTGTGTGATACTGTCTGCTGAGCTGCGTATCTAATCCTGTCCTGTGTGATACTGTCTGCTGAGCTGTGTATCTAATCCTACCTTGTGTGATACTGTCTGCTGAGCTTGTGTATCTAATCCTATCCTGTGTGATACTGTCTGCTGAGCTGCGTATCTAATCCTGTCCTGTGTGATACTGTCTGCTGAGCTGTGTATCTAATCCTACCTTGTGTGATACTGTCTGCTGAGCTGTGTATCTATCCTTTCCTGTGTGATACTGTCTGCCTGAGCTGTGTATCTAATCCTGTCCTGTGTGATACTGCCTGCTTGAGCTGTGTATCTAATCCTATCCTGTGTGATACTGTCTGCTTAGCTGTGTATCTAATCCCATCCTGTGTGATAGTGTCTGCTGAGCTGTGTATCTAATCCTGTCCTGTGTGATACTGCCTGCTGAGCTGTGTATCTAATCCTATCCTGTGTGATACTGTCTGCTGAGCTGTGTATCTAATCCTGTCCTGTGTGATAGTGTCTGCTGAGCTGTGTATCTAATCCTGTCCTGTGTGATACTGTCTGCTGAGCTGTGTATGTATAACAATAGAAAATTCGGACCAGCGATAAATATATATATATTTTCATAAGTGCATATCCATAAAGCAAAATTATAGAAATACAAAGATATATGGATATATAGTTGCACAACATGTAATAAGCAATAGGAGTAAAAGTAAATCTGGATATATGTGGCGCTATGCCGACTAAAGATAAAAAAGGAAGTCCTTAGTTACACATATTTGCAAATGCGTGATTATGCCCACTCACCAAACTTCACGGTTCAGAGCTGTGTATGTAATCCTACCTTGTGTGATACTGTCTGCTGAGCTGTGTATCTAATCCTATCCTGTGTGATACAGTCTGCTGAGCTGTGTATCTAATCCTACCTTGTGTGATACTGTCTGCTGAGCTGTGTATCTAATCCTATCCTGTGTGATACTGTCTGCTGAGCTGTGTATCTAATCCTGTGATGTGTGATACAGTCTGATGTCATGTCCCCCCCACAGTCCGCTCTAATGACCCCTCCCAGCGCCGGGTCCTGGACTCGGCCACCCGGCAGCGGCGGCTGAATCGTCAGCTGGAGGCTTTGGAGAAGGACAACTTCCAGGACGACCCTCACGCCAACCTCCCCCAGCTGAAGCGCCTGCCGCAGTTCGATGACGACGCAGAGACAGGTGAGACTGAGGAGAGCGCTGCTGCCCCCGGTGGTGGGAGAGGGGAAGAGCGAGTGATGAGCTCTGTCATTGTATCATAGGAAAGAAAAAGAAGAAAACACGAGGAGATCACTTCAAGCTGAGATTCCGCAAGAACTTCCAGGCACTGCTGGAGGAGCAGGTGGGTGTGAGATAAGTGTCACCCTGCAGGGGGCGGGCTTATAACTCTGTATCACCCTGCAGGGGGCGGGCTTAACCTGTATCCCTGCAGGAGGAGGGGCAGGCCTTCATAGCTCTCTTCTGTCCAGTATCAACCCTGCAAAGGAGGAGGGGCAGGCCTCATAGCCTCTCTTCTGTCCTGGTATCAACCCTGCCAGGAGGAGGGGCATGGCTCATAGTTTCTCTTCTGTCAGTTATCACCCTGCCAGGAGGAGGGGCAGGCTCATAGCTCTCCTCTGTCTGTATCAACCTGCAGGAAGGAAGGGGCCAAGGCTCATAGCTCTCTTCTGTCTGTATCACCCCCCTGCAAGGAGGAGGGGCAGGCTCATAGCTCTCTTCTGTCCTGTATCACCCTGCCAGGAGGAGGGGCCAGGCCATAGCCTTCCTATCATCCCCTGCAGGAGGAGGGGCAGGCTCCATAGGCCTCTCTTCTGGTCCTGTATCACCCTGCTAGGAGGAGGGGCAGGCTCATAGCTTCTCTTCTGTCCTGTATCCCCCCACCCCCTGCAGGGAGGAGGGCAGGCTCATAGCTCTCTTCTGTCTGGTATCACCCTGCAGGGGGAGGGGCAGGTCATAGCCTCCTTCTGTCTGTATCACCCTGCAGGAGGAGGGGAGGCTCATAGCTATCTTTCTGTCTTTATCACCCTGCAGGAGGTGGGGCAGCTCCATAGCTCTCTTCTATCTGTATCCACCCTGCAGGAAGGAGGGGCAGGCTCAATAGCTCTCTCTCTGTCTGTTATCACCCTGCAGGAGAGGGGCAGCTCATAGCTCTTTACTGTCTGTATTCACCCTGCAGGAGGAGGGGCAGGCTCATAGCTCTCTTCTGTCTGTATCACCCTGCAGGAGGAGGGGGCAGGCTCATAGCTCTCTTGTCTGTATCACCCCTGCAGGAGGAGGGGCAGGCTCATAGCTCTCTTCTGTCTGTATCACCGCTGCAGGAGGAAGGGGCAGGCTCATAGCTCTCTTCTGTCTGTATCACCCTGCAGGAGGAGGGGCAGGCTCATAGCTCTCTTCTGTCTGAGTAATCACCCCTGCAAGGAGGAGGGGGCAGGCTTCATAGCTCTCTTCTGTCTGTATCACCCTGCAGGAGGAGGGGCAGGCTCATAGCTCTCTTCTGTCTGTATCACCCTGCAGGAGGAGGGGCAGGCTTCATAGCTCTCTTCTGTCTGTATCACCCTGCAGGAGGAGGGGCAGGCTCATAGCTCTCTTCTGTCTGTATCACCCTGCAGGAGGAGGGGCAGGCTCATAGCTCTCTTCTGTCTGTATCACCCTGCAGGAGGAGGGGCAGGCTCATAGCTCTCTCTGTCTGTATCACCCTGCAGGAGGAGGGGCAGGCTCATAGCTCTCTTCGTCTGTATCACCCTGCAGGAGGAGGGGGCAGGCTCATAGCTCTCTTTGTCTGTATCACCCTGCAGGAGGAGGGGCAGGCTCATAGCTCTCTTCTGTCTGTATCACCCTGCAGGAGGAGGGGGCAGGCTCATAGCTCTCCTTGTCTGTATCACCCTGCAGGAGGAGGGGCAGGCTCATAGCTCTCTTCTGTCTGTCATAGCTATCACCCTGCAGGAGGAGGGGCAGGCCTCATAGCTCATCTTTCTGTATCACCCTGCAGGTCATAGCTCTCTTTGTCTGTATCAGCAGAGGAGGGGCAGGCTCATAGCTCTCTTCTGTCTGTATCACCCTGCAGGAGGAGGGGCAGGCTCATAGCTCTCTTCTGTCTGTATCACCCTGCAGGAGGAGGGGCAGGCTCATAGCTCTCTCTCTGTCTGTATCACCCCTGCAGGAGGAGGGGCAGGCTCATCATAGCTCTCTTCTGTCTGTATCACCCTGCAGGAGGAGGGGCAGGGCAGCAGGCCTCAATAGCTCTCTTCTGTCTCTGTCTGTATCACCCTGCAGGAGGAGGGCAGGCTCATAGCTCTCTTCTGTTGCAGTATATCACCCTGCAGGGGGCGGGGCGGCTCCCTCCCTCTTCTCCAGACCTGATGACTTTTCTCCTCCTCCAGAACCTGAGCTCCAGTGAGGGCCCCAATTACCTGACGTGTTGTGCGTCGCCCTCTAACTTCCCTCAGCGTCACTTCTGCTCGGTGTGCGGCTTCCCCTCTAATTACTGCTGTGTGTCCTGCGGGGCGCGCTATTGCTGCGTGAAGTGTCTGGGGACGCATCAGGAGACCAGGTGAGGAAGCCCCGCCCTCCTTTCTCCGCCCACTTCCTCACGGACGCTTACATTAACCCCTCCCTGTCTGTTGTTTTCCAGGTGTCTGAAGTGGACGGTGTGACGCTCTGCGGACCTGTAATTACTGTAAATAGATGTTCTGCTGAATAAACTTTATTTTTTTTTCTTAAACCTTGATTAGTTTTTTTTTAACTCCTCCTCCATCATCTCTGCTTGCTGTCAGTGAATACAAGCACTGTTCACATCCCGAGGCCTAAACCCTCCTGACCAGGGGCTTGTACGTCGCAGCTTTCTTTTGCAGCGAGCCCTTCTGATATTGACAGGTTTTCGCTCTCTGACAGCAAGCAGAGCTCCTACAGCACAAGGTATCGAGACCTCTGAACGTTCAGGTCAGGAGGAGGGGGATGCAGCTGCAGGATCTACTGTGCTGTGCTAGGAAAGCAGGGAGACTTCTGATTGGCCCAGCACAGCTGTGACATCACACCAGCAGGACTCCGCCCACCCAGCTGCATTGTCTGCCTAATACATACAGGTTATACACGGTACTGCAGCCCAGTCTCCATTCAGCTAAAGGGCATCTGTCAGCAGTTCTGTCCCTATGACACCGGCTGTTACATGTGCGCTCGGCAGCATGGTCCCATGTTCATATGTGCCCCCATTGCTGAGAAAAATGATGTTTTATTATATGCAAATGAGCCTGTAGGAGCAACGGGGGCGTCGCCATTACACCTAGACGCTCTGCTCTCGCTGCCACGCCCCCTGCGCTTGGATTGACAGGACCAGGAAGTGTAGACGTCATACACTTCATACACTTCATTATAATAGCGGCGTTCAGGTCGGCAGCCCCGGGCCCAGCATAGCTTGGGGGGCCCCAACGCTGACCCAAACACCCACACATAGTTCCCTGCAGGGCCACTTCTCATCTCAGGGGCGGTATCCACACTGCTGGTGTAAACTGCGCTCTGGTGCAGGGATTGATAGTGTTTCTTAGTGGGCTAAAGGACCTTCCTGATGTCATCCGCCCATGTGACCAGGGGGGGGAGGAGCCAGAGGAGCAGAGAGCTGTGTTGCTGTACCAGGCTGGAGTTTGGTGAGGCCTAGCTGTGTGTCCCTGTCCATCTGTCTGTCATACAGAAGTAAAATTATACTAAAATGGAGGGCGGGGGCCCGGGCCTTTCATGCGCTTTATCTGCCCCCGAATCTGGGGGCCTCTTCCTCATTTGGTTGCTTTTATTTTTGGGACAAACCCCTTGGACCGACAAGCTCCGAACCCGCCGTGGTTAATTTTTGCACGGCCTCTGCGATGACCCGCTTCACCTCTTGGTTCCTTAAGCTGTATATCAGAGGGTTCAGCATCGGTATCATGACCGAGTAGAAGACAGAGACCACCTTGTCTCGTTTCCCAAAGGTGGAGGCGTCTGGAGGACGCAGGTAGATGAAGAAGACCGTCCCGTAGAAGATGGAGATGCACGTGAGGTGGGAGGAGCACGTACTGAAGGCCTTCCTCCTGCCCTCGGTAGACTTCATCCTCAGAATGGAGGAGATTATAAGAGTGTATGAGACCAAGATTGTCACCATAGAGCCAACTCCACACGAGCAGGTGAAGAAGACGGTCGCCATGTCGCAGAGATGAGCGCTGGAGCAGGACAGCTTGCGCAGCGGAGGAATGTCGCAGTAGAAATGGTCCAGAAGGTTCGGCCCGCAGAATCGGAGGTGGAAGATGCAACTAGTTTGCACTGTGGACTGCGAGAAGCCAATGGATGAGGCGAGGAGGACCAGAGCCAGACACTTAGTCCTGGTCATTATGGAGACATAATGGAGAGGATGACAGATGGCCACGTAACGGTCGTACGACATACCGGACAGCAGGAGAGCTTCGGTGACTGCCAAGGCGGCAAAAAAGAAGAGCTGCAGGGCACAGCCACTGAACGATATGGACTTCACGCTGGAAAACAGGTCGGAAAGCATCTTGGGAGTCACCACTGAGGAGTAGCAGAGGTCCACCATGGAGAGATGGGACAAGAAGTAGTACATGGGACCGTGGAGGCTGGTGCTGCCGTGTACAATAGCTACCATGCCAACGTTACCCACTACGGTCACTGCGTAGACCACCAAGAAGAGCACGAAGAGGAACGGGACGAGTTCCTCGTTATCTGTTAGTCCAGAAAAGAGGAATACTGTCACTTTAGTCTGGTTGGTGACCTCCACTGGACTCTGTAATGATGGAAATGACATGGCGGACATCTTTATAAAAGACTAAGCTGTCCATGTGTGGGTGACTGGTCGGGTGACTTAGCTCTGCAGGTGATGGGTCAGGTGACTGTTAGCTCTGCAGGTGATGGGTCAGGTGACTGTTAGCTCTGCCGGTGATGGGTCGGGTGACTGTTAGCTCTGCAGGTGATGGGCCAGGTGACTGTTAGCTCTGCAGGTGATGGGTCAGGTGACTGTTAGCTCTGCAGGAGATGGGTCGGGTGACTGTTAGCTCTGCAGGTGATGGGTCAGGTGACTGTTAGCTCTGCAGGTGATGGGTCGGGTGACTGTTAGCTCTGCTGGTGATGGTTGGGTGACTGTTAGCTCTGCAGGTGATGGGTCGGGTGACTGTTAGCTCTGCAGGTGATGGGTCAGGTGACTTAGCTCTGCAGGTGATGGGTCGGGTGACTGTTAGCTCTGCCGGTGATGGTCGGGTGACTGTTAGCTCTGCAGGTGATGGGTCAGGTGACTGTTAGCTCTGCGGGTGATGGGTCGGGTGACTGTTAGCTCTGCAGGTGATGGGTCGGGTGACTGTTAGCTCTGCCGGTGATGGGTCGGGTGACTGTTAGCTCTGCAGGTGATGGGTCGGGTGACTCTTGGTTCTGCAGGTGACTGGTCAGGTGATTCGTAGCTCTGCAGATGATGGGTCGGGTGACTCTTAGCTCTGCAGGTGATGGTCGGGGGACTGTTAGCTCTGCAGGTGATGGGTCGGGGGACTGTTAGCTCTGGCAGGTGATGGGTCGGGGACTGTTAGCTCTGCAGGTGATGGGTCGGGTGACTGTTAGCTCTGCAGATGATGGGTCGGGTGACTCTTAGCTCTGCAGGTGATGGGTCGGGGGGACTGTTTAGCTCTGCGATGATGGGTCGGGGGACTGTTAGCTCTGCAGGTGATGGGGTCGGGGGACTGTTAGCTCTGCAGGTGATGGGTCGGGGGACTGTTAGCTCTGCAGTGATGGGTCGGGGGACTGTTAGCTCTGCAGGTGATGGGTCGGGTGACTGTAGCTCTGCAGGTGATGGGTCGGTGACTGTTAGCTCTGCAGGTGATGGGTCAGGTGACTGTTAGCTCTGCAGGTGATGGGTCGGGTGACTGTTAGCTCTGGCCGGTGATGGGTCGGGTGACTGTTAGCTCTGCAGGTGATGGTCGGCTGACTGTTAGCTCTGCGGTGATGGTCGGGTGACTGTTAGCTCTGCAGGTGATGGGTCGGTGTGACTGTTAGCTCTGCCGGTGATGGGTCGGGTGACTGTTAGCTCTGCAGGTGATGGGTCGGGTGACTCTTGGTTCTGCAGGTGACTGGTCAGGTGATTCGTAGCTCTGCAGATGATGGTCGGGGTGACTCTTAGCTCTGCAGGTGATGGGTCGGGGACTGTTAGCTCTGCAGGTGATGGGTCGGGGGACTGTTAGCTCTGCAGGTGATGGTCGGGGGACTGTTAGCTCTGCAGGTGATGGGTCGGGTGACTGTTAGCTCTGCAGATGATGGGTCGGGGACTCTTAGCTCTGCAGGTGATGGGTCGGGGGACTGTTAGCTCTGCAGGTGATGGTCGGGGGACTGTTAGCTCTGCAGGTGTGGGTCGGGGACTGTTAGCTCTGCAGGTGATGGGTCGGGGGACTGTTAGCTCTGCAGGTGATGGGTCGGGGACTGTAGCTCTGCAGGTGATGGGTCGGGTGACTGTTAGCTCTGCAGGTGATGGGTCGGGTGACTTAGCTCTGCAGGTGATGGGTCGGGTGACTCTTGGTCTGCAGGTGACTGGTCAGGTGATCGTAGCTCTGCAGATGATGGGTCGGGTGACTCTTAGCTCTGCAGGTGATGGATCGGGGACTGTTAGCTCTGCAGGTGATGGGTCGGGGACTGTTAGCTCTGCAGGAGATGGGTCGGGGACTTTAGCTCTGCAGGTGATGGGTCGGGGACTGTTAGCTCTGCAGGTGATGGGTCGCGGTGACTGTTAGCTCTGCAGGTGATGGGTCGGGTGACTTAGCTCTGCAGGTGATGGGTCGGGTGACTCTTGGTTCTGCAGGTGACGGGTCGGGTTGACTCTTGGTTCTGCAGGTGACGGGTCGGGTGACTCTTGGTTCTGCAGGTGACGGGTCAGGTGATTCGTAGCTCTGTAGGTGATGGGTCGAGTGACTCTTGGCTCTGCGGGTGATGGGTCGGCTGACTTTAGCTCTGCGGGTGATGGGTCGGCTGACTCTTAGCTCTGCGGGTGATGGGTCGGCTGACTCTTAGCTCTGCGGGTGATGGGTCGGCTGACTCTTAGCTCTGCGGGTGATGGGTCGGCTGACTCTTAGCTCTGCGGGTGATGGGTCGGCTGACTCTTAGCTCTGCGGGTGATGGGTCGGCCGACTCTTAGCTCTGCGGGTGATGGGTCGGCCGACTCTTAGCTCTGCGGGTGATGGGTCGGCCGACTGTTAGCTCTGCGGGTGATGGGTCGGCTGACTCTTAGCTCTGCGGGTGATGGGTCGGCTGACTCTTAGCTCTGCGGGTGATGGGTCGGCTGACTGTTAGCTCTGCGGGTGATGGTCGGCTGACTGTTAGCTCTGCGGGTGATGGGTCGGCTGACTGTTAGCTCTGCGGGTGATGGGTCGGCTGACTGTTAGCTCTGCAGGTGATGGGTCGGCTGACTGTTAGCTCTGCAGGTGATGGGTCGGCTGACTGTTAGCTCTGCAGGTGATGAGTCGGCTGACTGTTAGCTCTGCGGGTGATGGGTCGGCTGACTGTTAGCTCTGCGGGTGATGGGTCGGCTGACTGTTAGCTCTGCGGGTGATGGGTCGGCTGACTGTTAGCTCTGCGGGTGATGGGTCGGCTGACTGTTAGCTCTGCGGGTGATGGGTCGGCTGACTGTTAGCTGTGACGGGTCGGTGACTCTTAGCTCTGTTGCTGTGTGAAAAAAACAAAATTAATAGCAGTCCAGGGAATACCCAAAAAGTTTAGGTCTGTTCTTCCAGGTGGACTTGGTCCAAACTCGCCCATCCAGCCAGAAACCCACAATAGAAGGAGTTGAGGTTCACCTCAATAATTGCAAATCAAAAGCTGAAACCTTTAATCCAGTGATGTGAGATTATGACCGCGTCTTTTGATTTAATATAAATGTTGAAACATTGGGTTCAAGTTCTCAGGTTTTAAATTTGCAATCACCGTGGTGCCTCCACCTCTTCTATTGTGGATTTGTGGCTGGATGGGCAAGTTGGACCAAGTCCACCTGGAAGCTTTTTGTGCTCTGTGAGTGAAGGGTTGGGTGACACTCTTAGCTTTAGTGGTGAGGAGTCAGGTGACTCTTGGCTCTGTGGATGACGAGTTGGGTGACACTTAGCTTTTGGTGTGGAGTTGAGTGACGGAACGGTTGACATTCTTAGCTGTGTGGGTGACGGGTTGGATGGCCCTCTAGGCTCTTGTGATGAGGAGTTGAGTGACTTAGTTTTGTGGGTGACAAGTTGGTTGACACTTAGCTCTGTGGGTGATGGGTTGTTTGTCTTAGCTCTAGTGAGTTGTTGGGTCATTTAGCTCTGTGGGTGACAGGTTGGGTGACATGCTTAGCTTTATTGGTGGGGTGACACTCAGCTTTTGGTGTGGAGTTGGGTGACTCTTAGCTCTGTGGATGACGAGTTGGGTGACACACTTAGCTCTACTGGTGAGGAGTCGGGTGACTCTTAGATGTCTGGGTGATGGGTCAGTTGAAATTCTTAGCTCTGTGGGTGACGGATCGGTTGACATTCTCAGCTTTGCGGGTGACGGGTCGGAAGGCACTCTAAGCTCTTGTGATGAGTTGGTGACTCTTAGTTTTGTGGGTGACAGGTTGGGGGACACTGTTAGCTTTATTGGTGAGGAGTTGGGTGACCTAGCTGTGTGAGTGACAGTTCGGTTGACACTTAGCTCTGAGGGTGATGAGTTGTTTGACTCTTAGCTCTAGTGAATTGTTGGGTCATTTAGCTCTGTGGGTGACGAGTCAGTTGACACCCTTAGCTCTGTGAGTGTTATTGGTGAGTAGTTGGGTGACTCTTAGCTCTGTGGGTGGCAAATCTGGTGACCCTCTAGGATCTGTGGATGATGAGTCGGGTGACGGCTCTATGGGTGACATTCTTAGGTCTAGTGGTGAGGAGTCAGACGACTCTTAGCTGTATGGGTGACAAGTTGTTTGCCACTTAACTCTAGGGGTGAGGAGTCAGGGTTACAGGTGCGTTGACGTTCTTAGCGCTGTGGGTGATGGAGGTAAGGAGTTGAGTGACTTAGCTCTGCGATGACAGGTTGGATGGCGCTCTTACCTCTAGTGGTGAGGAGTCAGGTGACGCTTAGCTTGTGGGTGACAAAGTTGAGTGACTTAGCTCTGTGGGTGAGTGACACTCAAGGCTTTGGTGAGGAGTTGAGTGACGGCTCTATGGGTGACACTTAGCTTTATTGGAGCGACTCTTAGGTTTGGATGATGGGTCGGTCAACACCTTTAGCTCTGTAGGTGATGGACAGGGTGACACCTAGACTGTAGTGGTGAGGAGTCGGTGAGTCTTAGTGCTGTGGGTGACGGGATGGGTGACTCTCCTAGTGCTCTGGTAGTGAGGTGTCAAATGAACTTAGCTCTGGGTGGGTAGGGGACGTATGAGTGTAGATGGCAGGCCCGGTGGACTCCTGTATAACTGATGGGAATGACTTAGTTCTGTGGGTGATGGACAGGGTGACACTAGACTGTAGTGGTGAGGAGTCGGTGACTGTTAGTGCAGTGGGTGATGGGTTGGGTGACCTAGCTCTGTGGGTGATGGGTTTGGGTGACACTCCTAGCTCTGGTGGTGAGGCATCGGGTGACTTAGTCCTGTGGGGGACGTATGAGTGTAGATGGCAGGCCGGTGGACTCCTGTGTACATGATGGGGATGACTTAGTTCTGTTGGGTGATGGACAGGGTGACACTAGGCTGTAGTGGTGAGGAGTTGGTGAGTCTTAGTGCTGTGGGTGATGGGACGGTGACTCTCCTAGTGTTCTGATAGTGAGGTGTCGAATGACGTTTAGCTCTGTGGGTGATGGGTGGGGATACTCTTAGCCCTGTGACCGGTCAGTAGTGTAGATGGCAGGCAGGTCCTCTCTCTCAATCGCATGGATGACGGGTTGGGAACTCCGAGGTGCATGGTGATCAGTTGGGGGCACTTACCTGTGTGGAGGCATGGCAGGCTCATCACCTGTTATTACTGTAAGTCCTGGGAGTCTTTATATCGGTTGTGGCTCCCAATGGGATCACCCTGCGCTGTAGCTCATTAATTACTACCAATTATCCAGGATGCTAGGTGATGTTTTTGTTTAGTAATTCTTATTAATTAGTAATTAGTAATTTTAAAAGATTTTTAGGGCATACAGTAATGTGACGAAGTATGTGCTGTGTCCTTCTCCTAAACTCCTTGGCATCTCCCATACAGAGGTCGTGTCATGGTCGCCAGCGATGTGAATGCAGTAGTGTTGGGAGCTTGTTGTTGTTAACAAACAAATGTGGATCCAAGGTGTATACTGAACATTTTTGACTTGGGGCTACTCCTAGATGTTTTAAGTGCCCCTCTGGTTTTCACCCTTTACCTCTTGTATAGGGATCTGGACTCTGCTGCAGGGGAACCATCGGGCTGCTACCTCTTGGAGTAACACAGGGGGCAATAGTCAGTGGTGCAAAATATTGAGGGCTCAGGCAAAACCATAGTTGGGGTGAGGACAGGCATAGTATGTGCACGCCAAAGTCTGAGGGTCAGTAAGGAGATGAAGAACAAGTCAGGTCAGGCAATAAAAGGACACATCCGGAGTCAGGTATAAGTCGGTTCATGAGAATGTGAAACTGGATGAGAGGAGCACCTTGGCAGGAATCCTATTGCTCAGGCGCCTTCCCCACAGGGAAAGGTTTCTTAAAGGGGTTATCTGGGAAAAGAGATCATGAGAGAAAAGTCACATCCAGAAGATCGCCACAGACCAGATACATCAGCCAGAAAATAAAAGATGCTTATACGTTGTACGGCGCTGTGCTTGTAAATCTTCCGGCAGCTGCAGCATGGTCGGTAGTGGTGGGAGCTTCCTGTAGACCGGCAATGAAGTTCTGGCATCTTGTGTAAACCCAGCTTGGGGCGGCCCAGTCTGAAATCTTCTCCACTAGTAGATGAACTCCCGGACACTGGAGAGATTGATGAGAATTGTTTGGTGTCTTTATAAATCTTTCTCCAGACTGATCGGCTTCTAGAAACTTCTGTGGGAGGCTTTTGTGGATCCTGGAGAAGAAAAAAACAAAATGGGGGCCGTCCGAGTAAACGTTAGAACGTGTTTCCTTGCACTGGACTGAGGGGTGGACCATCAAAGAGAAGTGACATTAGGACTTGGAAGACTGAATCCATAATTTATGAAGACATTGGCAATATCTTTGGCAAACCATATTAGTGAGGGTTTTTAACCCCTTAAGGACCAATGACGTACATGTATGTCACTGCTGGCCGTGACTTAAAGAAGAACTCTCGCAAAAATGTTATTCCATGTCCTGCTAGAAATGTACATGATGTAATCTGTAGTGATTGTTATTTTCTTACCAGTGTCTGTATTTGTGAGTTATATCTCCCTGATGCTTCTCATCTGTGTCATGTGACCAGCAATCAGACTCACCAGATAACACAGCATCTTGTGTGTGGACAGGAAGTCTAATTCTCTATGTATTCTTACGGGAGCCTCACTCTGAGTCTCATAGGAATGAATAGAGCAGTGACTGGCTTCCTGTCCTGGGTCAGTTGGAGGTCAGGGAGTTGGTCACATGACCCAGCTACAATTAGAAGAGAGGGGATAACTCACAAATAGAGTCTCTGATGAGAAGATTACATTCACTACAGATTACATCAAGTGCCTGTCTAACAGGTCAGAGAATAAAAATTTTTGCGGGTGTTCTTCTTTAAGGACCAGGGACGTACATGTACATCATGTTGATCGGGCGGGTGCAAGAGCTGTTTTTTATGATAAAAAAGAAAGTTTCACGTATAAAAAAAAAAAATAAAACACTAAATTATAAAAAAAGAAAAACAGACATATTTGGTATCACCGCGTCCGTAACGATCGGTTCTATAAAAATCTCACATGACCTAACCCCTCAGGTGAACGCCCTAAAAAAATAAAACCATGCTAAAAAAAAAAACATTTTTGTCACCTTACATCACACAAAGTGTAATACCAAGGGATCAAAAAGTCTTATGCCCCCCAAAATAGTACCAATAAAACCGTCACCTCATCCTGCAAAAAATTAGCCCCTACCTAAGACAATTGCCCGCCAAAAAAACTATGGCTCTGGAGACATTTTTTTTGTTTCAAAAATGCTATTATTGTGTAAAAACAGCCGCCCTCCGTTCATTTCTATGGGGCCGCCGAAAATAGCCGAGCGCTGGATCGGTTATTTCCATTGGCTCCATAGAAATGAATGGGAGCGGTGGCCGCGCATGCGCAGTGCGCTCCCATTCATTTCTATTGCAGCAGCGGGAATCTCTTCCTGGTGGTGGCGGACCCCTGGGGTCCTCCAGGCACAGCGCTCTCTGCTCCGTTCTCGATATAGGTGCGGGTCCTAGTGGTGGAACAATGGGGGCATATCCTAGCAATAGGTGAAATATGGCAGGGTCCTGAAGGGGTCAATAAGGGAGAATATTATCACTAGTTTAAAAGGTCAGACAAGAGAATCTACTTGGGCTATGATTGCAACTGACCAAGGTGAGTGTTAGCCACCCCCTTTCCCCTACAGGAGGAATATATTGGAAAGAAGAGATGCTTTTATCGTATAATGCTGAGCTGTTTGTACTCCATTGTCCTTGTATATGACAATGTGTAAACAAATGTGACAAGAAGTGCAGGGGAGACTGAGTGCAGTGAAAATTATGAGAAGTACAGGGAAGACAATCCGCTTAAGGAATGTGAAGTGCAGGGGAGACAATGAGTGTGATACAGCTGTGATTAAAGGGGTCAAAGACTGATGTCCCGAGTAACGGGGCTGAAGACTGATGTCCCGAGTAAAGGGGCCGGAGACTGATGTCCCGAGTAAAGGGGCCGGAGACTGATGTCCCGAGTAAAGGGGCCGGAGACTGATGTCCCGAGTAAAGGGGCCGGAGACTGATGTCCCGACTAAAGGGGCCGGAGACTGATGTCCCGACTAAAAGGGGCCGGAGACTGATGTCCCGACTAAAGGGCCGGAGACTGATGTCCCGACTAAAGGGGCCGGAGACTGATGTCCCGACTAAAGGGGCCGGAGACTGATGTCCCGAGTAAAGGGGCCGGAGACTGATGTCCCGAGTAAAGGGGCCGGAGACTGATGTCCCGAGTAAAGGGCCGGAGACTGATGTCCCCGAGTAAAGGGGCCGGAGACTGATGTCCCGACTAAAGGGGCCGGAGACTGATGTCCCGAGTAAAGGGGCCGGAGACCTGATGTCCCGACTAAAGGGGCCGGAGACTGATGTCCCGACTAAAGGGGCCGGAGACTGATGTCCCGAGTAAAGGGGGCCGGAGACTGATGTCCCGAGTAAAGGGGCCGGAGACTGATGTCCCGACTAAAGGGGCCGGAGACTGATGTCCCGAGTAAAGGGGCGGAGACTGATGTCCCGAGTAAAGGGGCCGGAGACTGATGTCCCGAGTAAAGGGGCCGGAGACTGATGTCCCGACTAAAGGGGCCGGAGACTGATGTCCCGAGTAAAGGGGCCGGAGACTGATGTCCCGAGTAAAGGGGCGGAGACTGATGTCCCGACTAAAGGGGCCGAAGACTCATGTCCCGACTAAAGGGGCCGAAGACTCATGTCCCGACTAAAGGGGCCGAAGACTTATGTCCCGAGTAAAGGGGCCGGAGACTGATGTCCCGAGTAAAGGGGCCGAAGACTTATGTCCCGACTAAAGGGGCCGAAGACTTATGTCCCGAGTAAAGGGGCCGAAGACTTATGTCCCAAGTAAAAGGGCCGAAGACTCATGTCCCGACTAAAGGGTCCGGAGACTTTCTGATGCGCAGTGTTAGCCGAGTACCTCATTCATTTGTGTTGTAGATATAGCATTCGTTCCTATATTCAGTTTGCAGGGGAGACCAAGTGCACATGAGGCTTGATGAGACGTACAGGGAGGCAGTGAGTGCACGAGAGGGTAACAGGCTGACATGGATGCCGCTGATCTCTGCTGCTCGTTATGTTCTCCACTACACTTCACCACCGCACATCTCCACTCTTATCACCCACTCATACTCTACACTCATTGACCTATGACTCTCATCCTCCCTTATTCCCTCCTCTCACTCTTGTCTCCTGTGCTGTAGCCATCCTGTAGAACTCATTGGCCCAACCGTTGGATGTTCTTCTAACTTTCTCAGTTTTAAGCGTATCTTCATATCTCTTTTTTTTTTTTTTGGCCTCCGTCACCTAATCATAAATGTTGACTCCACCCATTGATGAGGGAACCTGTCTGTACAATGGTTAGGTAGGTGTCGCATCCACATGATGCCAGGACCCAGGGTTTCCAGCAGAACATTACGCAGAGCATCGCACTTCCTCTGTTGGCTTGTTTTACTGGTGACATCTCTTCCCCACGTAACATGATTCATCAGACCAGGCCATGTTCTTTCATGGCTCCATCATCTAGTCCTCTCTCCTGTAGAGTGTAAGCTCTTATGGGCAGGGTCCTCTCTCCTGTAGACTGTAAGCTCTTATGGGCAGGGACCTCTCTCCTGTAAAGTGTAAGCTCTTATGGGCAGTGTCCTCTCTCTCCTGTAGAGTGTAAGCTCTTATGGGCAGGGTCCTCTCTCTCCTGTAGAGTGTAAGCTCTTATGGTCAGGATCCTCTCTCCTGTAGAGTGTAAGCTCTTATGGGCAGGGTCCTCTCTCTCCTGTAGAGTGTAAGCTCTTATGGTCAGGATCCTCTCTCCTGTAGAGTGTAAGCTCTTATGGGCAGAAACCTCTCTCCTGTAGAGTGTAAGCTCTTATGGGCAGGGTCCTCTCTCCTGTAGAGTGTAAGCTCTTATGGGTAGGATCCTCTCTCCTGTAGAGTGTAAGCTCTTATGGGCAGGGACCTCTCTCCTGTAGAGTGTAAGCTCTTATGGTCAGTGTCCTCTCTCCTGTAGAGTGTAAGCTCTTATGGTCAGGATCCTCTCTCCTGTAGAGTGTAAGCTATTATGGGCAGGATCCTCTCTCCTGTAGAGTGTAAGCTCTTATGGTCAGGATCCTCTCTCCTGTAGAGTGTAAGCTCTTATGGGCAGGATCCTCTCTCCTGTAGAGTGTAAGCTCTTATGGGCAGGGCCCTCTCTCCTGTAGAGTGTAAGCTCTTATGGGCAGGGTCCTCTCTCCTGTAGAGTGTAAGCTCTTATGGGCAGGGACCTCTCTCCTGTAGAGTGTAAGCTCTTATGGTCAGGGTCCTCTCTCCTGTAGAGTGTAAGCTCTTATGGGCAGGGACCTCTCTCCTGTAGAGTGTAAGCTCTTATGGGCAGGGTCCTCTCTCCTGTAGAGTGTAAGCTCTTATGTACAGGGTCCACTCTCCTGTAGAGTGTAAGCTGTGAATTTAGTTTGAAAGGCACACCCTCTACAGTCATGAGTAAAACGGAGTCCACCCTCTTTGAATTCGATGGTCTTACATTTCAGGAAACACAATTTTACAAACTAATGACAGAACATGGCAGCACGGCTTAAGTTTGTAAAATTGCATCTGAACAAACCTCAAGGCTTCTGAAAGAATGTTCCTGTGGACAGATGAGACCAAAGTGGAGATGTCTGACCATAATGCACAGCGCCGTGTCTGTGCTGATATTCAGGGTTTAGTTTTCACCAAACACCTCAAAAAAAATATCTCTTGGATCCACACATTCCTTAACCGGAAAATGCTTGTACATGCCCTCATCACCTCCCGCCTAGAATACTGTAACATCCTCTTCTGTAGCTTCCAATCCAACACTCTAGCGTCCTCCAGTCCATCCTCAACTATGAATGCTGCCCGACCAATCCACCTCTTCCCCTGTTACTCTTCTGTCTCTTCTCTCTGCCAATCCCTTCACAGAGAATCCAGTACAAGGCCGTCCACAACATGTCCCCTCCATCTGTGACCACACATAATCTCCGATCCCTGATATGTGTAATATGGATTCCCAGAACAATTACATCCCAATTGTAACACAAGAGTTCTCAGTCCCTCAGAACTTCACACTCGTCTCAGCAGTCGCAGCAGAAGTGATGCGTCTCTGTCTTACCGAGCCTGAGCCAATCAGAGCAAGCCCTGCCCACTAGGTCAGGTGACCGATTTCTTCCCGGGCTTCCCGCACGAATAACGAACAATAAAAGTTCGCTAATTAACTGAATTTGTACGCATCATGGTATAAAGTAACTTATACGTAACATTAGCGTACAATTTATCCGACAAGTACATAGCGAATGCGTGGAAAGCCTTAAGAACATTTTTAAATCTAACGGAGCGAATCTCAAAAAATCCGGGTTCACTTCGCAGTGGAAAATTTCCAAGATTCGTATCGAATCTACGAAGCGGCGAATAGAGTCGATCATCTCTAGTCACCATAAGTTCACGCTGGCCGTTATGATCAGATGGTGACATCATCACACTCGCTGCAGGTCCTGTGGTGGGTTTTCTTCAATCAATGCCGAAGTGGACGGCCTCTCCGCAATCAAGTGGATGATTTATACTCCTATAATTTATACTCATCATTTTTGAAACCTTGGATTAACCCCCTGAGCACCTGAATGTGAGTCTGAGATGCTGCGATCAGTGTTGAATGCGGCATTGAGGGTTCTAATGGCGAGAACGGCACGATCGCTGTTCCCCGTCATTGTGTCCGCTCCATACAATAAAAAGCGATTTGTAATTCGTAACGAATCAAATGTCTCGGTTCGGTGAAGCTGCCGAACTTCACTCATCTCTAATGAACGTATTTGGATGGGTTTGTCAATGGCCGGTAGGTCTATGAGCGCTCCTATGAAGACTTGTTCCCAGTAATTGTCCCGAACAGGAACATAGAGATTTCCCGATAAGACAATGATTTTTAACACGTCCCAGCAGCATGGCCCTAAGACAATTCATACTCTCCTGCTGCCGGCCGCTGTCTCCATCTTCTAGTCCCCGCAGTGTTTACATTGGGTAGGCTCTGGGCATAGTCACATGTCCTGCTCCAGCCAATTACTGGCCTCAGTGGTGATGTGGCCACAAGCAGTGTTTCACCGCTGAAGCCAGTCAGCTGCTCCGGGAGCGGAAGATGGAGACCGCGAGAGCAGCGGGTAGCAGGAAAATATGGATCTTCGGTGTCAGGGGCCATGCTGCAGTAACTTTTACTGGGAGACCCTTTAAAGGGAATCTATCACAAAAACCTGTTCTATATTTTATTTATGCAAAAAAATCTATTATATATTTGTAAGAAATAATAAATAAATAATTCCAATGTGTGAAATATTATAAATAAATATTAGATTTTTACCATAGTTAACCATCTTTGGTCACCAGGGGAGCTCTGCTGGCCCAAATGAGGCTTTGAGCAACCCTGTAAGTAGGCATTGCTTCAAAAAAGTGGGTGTACCAATGACATCACCAATTTGCCACCTCAGCGGTGACATCACTGCTTCCAGCAAGATAAGATGAGACAATGGCTTAGTTACAAAACACAGATCTCTGCTCCTCAAGGGCCTCCTCCCCCACGTCACATGGCCGATTACATCACTAAGGTCCACAGTCCCCAAGAACCTCCATCTACTCTGTTTCTGAGTCCTGGGCCGCTCACCCCAGCAGTACACTCAGCAAAAATTGTCTGCACTGCTGGGGTGAGCTGCCATAGAATTTAGAACAGGCAGCCTAATGAAGACAAGGACGCTGCCGCAGGAGTCAGGCACAGTGGGCTTCCCCCAGCAGCAAGGAGGAGACCTGGCAGTGTAACTGGTTCATCACAGGGGCACGTCTTCCATTCATTCTCTATAGGGTCGGCAGCGACTGAGGAAACCTATGTACATGCCTGCCGTAAGTGAGGTGCCATTGTGTTGTAAACCCAGACTGTCACACTTTACTTCCAACATGGCAGCCCCATGTAAGGCAAGAAAACTGAATTAAAAAAAAAACTTTTAGCGCACGTGGTTCAAACACTTGTAACTTTTTGTGTAACTTTTGCAGCTTTTTATTACATGTCACAGGGCTTTTTAATATATTTTTTAAGTTTTATTAGGGGGAAACTGTACAAAAAATGTTTTAAAAGTATTTTTTATTAAAACTATAGCTCATTATTTAAATATGGAAATTATTATAATTAGTTCCCTGTTTTGTGTTGGATCGTTTTATTACAGAATATTTATAGTTTAACATGAATGGGGCGATAATTGTTATGGTTTTGGTTGGTGTAAGGTGTTTTTTTTTTCTTTTACTGTATGTATTTTATTATTTTTTTGTTTTTTAAACTTTTTTTAAATATATTTCTGCTAAAAAAAAAATAAAACCTTTGGGGACACTGATTTTTTATTTTGTACATTTTGCCTTTTTTTCTTTTATTTGTATTTTATTTATTTCGTATTTTATTTTTTTAAATCACTATTATTTATTTTTAAAATATATTTTTGACAAATAATATGTCCCCCAAAAGGTCATAAAAAGACCATTTGGGGACAGTGAAAATTTTATTTTGCACTTTTGTTTATTTTGCACGTTTTCTTTTACTTGTATTTTATTTGTACATTTTTTTGCTAAAATTTTTATTTTTAAATATATTTTAGCAGCACTGTATGTCCCCCAAGAGGTCTTTAACATACCTCTGGGGGACACTGACTTTTTTTTTTTTTGCACATTTTTTCCTTGTATTTTTTTTAGTGTTTTCAAATTTAATCCAAAGGAGCCCCAGTTACAGAGAAAACCAGGCGCCTGGGGAGGCTTTGTACAAGGAAGGGCTGATCAGGGTTTGCGCTCCTTTACCCCCTGACACCCGGCGATCACATGATCATTGGGTCTAAACTGCACAGCGCTCCGCTCACCTGTCTGAGGAAAAGGCAGAAGCGCTGATAAACTGCTTCTGCCTTCCCTCGGAATGGGATGGGGGTCTCGGAACTGGGCCCCATATGAGTCTGGAGTAATAGCATGATAATCCAGTACAGTACATTTTACATTTATATAATCCCGGTTCCGCGGTGAGTCCAGGGTTCGGCAAGCCTCCGCTACGCTTCCGGTCAGGAGTCCCACTAACAAACGCATGCAGCCAGAGTCGGGCAACTTCGTCACGGCACACTGCTGCTCAAAGTCCTTGAAGAACCCTTCACATCTCTGGAAGACTCATCAAATGGCTTGAAGTCCATCCGGGTGATCCGTACAGGTTCCTGGATTATACTCCTGATTTCCAGTATTTGGAGAGGAGATGGTCATGAATGGACAGTCAGGAAATTTCAGCAGGAGTTCATCAAGAGACATGGGGACAACCAGGCTGCCCATGGTCACTGATCTGATTCAGTTAGCGTAATGTGCTTAAGACTGGACAAAACTGGGAATACACGGAATGGTAGAGCAACAAGACGACACAGTCAAAATCAGTAAAAATATGAACATTGACCAAAATGATAAACAACACACCATATCCCCCATCACACCATAATTTGAGAGACTTTACATCTTTTTACTACTTAGAGTGTGTATGACTTGGACAATGACGGTTTTCACCTCTTGGTTCCTCAGACTGTATATGAGAGGATTGAACATGGGCGTCATCACGGAATAGAAGATGGCAGCCACCTTACTCTTTTTACCATGGACACCAGAATAAGGCTGTAAGTAAGTTGCGAATACAGGCAAGTAGAAGATGCAGGCACATATGATGTGTGAGGAGCAGGTGCTTAACGCTTTCCATCTGCCTTTAGCCGACTTAAACTTTAGAATGGAAACGAAGATGAAAAAGTATGAAATCAGGATGGTGGACAGTGAAGCTACACCATAAAATCCAACGAGGGACATGGAGACAATTTCAGTTGCGGAAGTATCGGAGCAGGACAGTTCGATCAATGAAGCATCACAGTGGAAATGGTCAATAAAGTTTGGTCCACAGTATTGAAGAGTGAAAATGAAACTGGTTTCTAGTGCCGACTGCAAAAATCCAATAACAAAAGCTGCGAGAACCATACCAAGACATTTCGTCTTGCTCATTATGAACACATAATGTAGAGGGTGACAGATGGCGGCATATCGGTCATAGGACATATTCGAGAGCAGATGACAATCAATACTAGCAAAAGTAGAAAAGAAGTAGTATTGAATAGCACATCCATAAAATGAGATGAATTTCCTCCTGGAAAGCATGTCCCAAATCATTTTAGGAACAATAGTTGATGAGTAGAAGAGGTCCACCACCGCGAGGTAACCGAGGAAGTAATACATGGGAGTGTGGAGGGAGGGCGTCTTATGGACAATGATGAACAATCCTGCGTTAGCAACCACAGTTATCATGTAAACCAGGAGGAAGAATACGAAGAGGAAGATGGCAAGATCTGGCATCATCGGTCAATCCTGAAAACTCAAACATTGTTGGTCGGCTTTGATTCATTTTTTCCTTGCGTGAAAGTCTGACACAACTCATTAAGAAGCTGAAAACAAAAAAGCAACAACAATGTAGAATATGATGGACAAACTGGAGTATAAAAAGACAGTCTCTAAAGAGACACGACCGCATGGCTCCGTGGTCTAAAGTGTATCCCTCTGGATCACCTTTATGTCGTACTTAAACGAATTTATTCAGTCGAATCTACGTTCAAAAAAACAATCGTTGTTTTGCGAACATTTGTACACAAATTACGAACGTACAGTCAGCGTAGTTAAAAGTACACAATTCGTAAACATTAGCGTACAAAAGTGAGTAAGAATCCTTTGCGTACTATTTACTCACGAATGTGTCATACGCACGAGGCTAGGCCGCAGCGTACAGTCTTTAGAGGCAGTCCATATGAGGTAGAAAAGTAAGGTGCTCACTGTTGGCTATCTGGCTAAGAGCACAAATTAATAAAAAAACGTACGATAAGAGAAAAAAGAATACACACAATGGGCTAAAGTGCTTGAACGTTGCTGAACCAGTAAAAACAGTGGAGCTAAAATACAGCAAAGACATAAGTATGCAAACATTTTAGTGCAATCAGTTTCACATTTGCAAGCATTAAAGGCTCAGATATATGTTTGAGCCTCTCCTTATGGCTCCTTAGCATGATAAAACACTGTCTGGAACACATAGTCCAAAATTCAATTGTCATCCACGTGAGGTAATGTGTAATCCACATGGATAATAGAAAATAGCAGCAAATAGAGAACCTTTTTGCAAAGGGGGCTCCCAAATAACCTGAGAAGAGGGAAAATAGGCGAACTTAGGCGCAACTGGGACTTTTCTGCAGAATGTGGGGAGTCCTGACAGCCATGCCCATCTGGGTGAGAGTCAAACAGGGGCAATACAAACTAACAAACATAAAAAGTATGGTGTGGCTCCCATAGGTCCTCTGGAAGTGTCCTTGAGACAGCCAGTAGTTGGGTTCCTCAGATGAGCGACCTGAAGTCTTCCTCGCTGGAACTGCTGCTGAATGACATCAGAGGACGCTCCTGCCTCTTGTAGGCCACGCTCTATGCCATAGTAGAACTCCAGTGCCCTCTTCTTCCGGAAGTCTTACTTGACCGGGTCTGGATGGTGGTCACGCTGGTGAGCACTGCAGCCATTTGTGTTTTCTGGATGCTCCTGCCGAGACAGCAGGGGTAAGGACTTCCGGCTACAGCGGTTCCGGATAGGTTGCATCCAGGGAAGAAGAAGGGAAGAAGACCCAGCTTCCCCGGCTGCTGGCTTCATCTTCCACGGCAGCTGGTATTGGTGGATCACCGTGGATTGGAACGTAAACGATGTTGTCGTCAGCTGACCCAGCTGTAAGGACTGTGGTGGTTGTGCTGGCATTCCAGGAATCTGAGGCTCCGGCTGAGGCTGTGACTTTTCCCTGAACCAGAGGACGCCATCTGGGCACTCCTGCAGGCAGCGCAAGCGTCCTGGACCTGGTGGTTCATCCGGCCACACTTCTGGTTCCGTTGTAGGCACCAGAGGCTTTGAAAGGAGGGTAACCCCGGCCTTTCAGGGATGCCATGGGGGTGTACTCCACCTGATCCCCCACGTACAGGCTATGCCGATGTTGTGGCAGGTATGGCGGTTTCACCGACCTGCGGCCCATACCACCCAAATATTCCTTTCCATCCTTGTCATCCTGCAGGAATCCAGACCCTCTCCCAACGGAAAACCAAAGCACAGTTCCCTTTCGGCGTTCCAATGCAGGATCTCCTGGCCTAGGGTGGTCGAGTACCTGTATGACCCAGTCCTCCAACCTCCTGCGGTTTTATAGTCCCAGAGGGTCTGTGCATGGGCCGTCACAGATGGTGGAACAATTGGGTTCTGGTGTATGGAAGGGGTCGATCTCCTCCTGGGCGGCGAAGTGGACGCTCCAGCCGCCTCCGCCGCATGAGCCACAGCAGACGTTCTAGCTGCACGAGCCACAACAGACGTTCCAGCCACATGAGCCACAGCGGACACTCCAGCCACCTCATGAGTCGCAGCAACAGCAACCTCAGCAGGTGGTAAGGAAGACAGAGGCACTGAAGCTGGGTTTCTCTGGCAAAGTTGTGACACCCTGATGTCTGGAGCGGGCGGTGGTTCAGGGAACTCGTCCCCAAAATACATTTCATTCCAATTTGGGTGCAGCTATTTTTTAGCCATGATGCTTGCCTCTTGCTCTGAGGTCAGCACTGGTCTAAACTGGTTCAGACTTCAGAGGAGGGTGGAGCACTGAGGGAGGAGTCTTCACTCCCTATATGTGCAAAACAGTTAGATTCAGGTGGTCTGGGCTGTTTTTTTCCAGTTCTGAGGGGGGCGTATCTTCACTTTCCCGCTCTTGTCCCTATCTTCACTTTCCCGCTCTTGTCCCTCTTCACGCCGAATCCGTATGTTTCGTACGTATCATTAGTGTGTTAAATTTTGCGAAGATTTACCAATAATTTCGTAAAAGCAAGTAAGTGTGCGTCTCTTCACAGTAAGGGGTGGGATTTTATTTACATGGGACTGTATGCTGGAGAAGCTGAAGGGAGGTGAGTGATGTTTTTACATGGGACTGTATGTTGGAGGGGCTGAAGGGAGGTGAGTGGTGTAATTTACATGGGACTGTATATTGAAGAGGCTGAAGGGAGGAGAATGATGTTTTTACATGGGACTGTATGTTGGAGGGGAGGGATGTTATTTACATGGGACTGTATATTGGAGGGGAGTGATGTTATTAACATGGGACTGTATATTGGTGGGGAGTGATGTTATTTACATGGGACTGTATGTTGGAGCGGAGGGATGTTATTAACATGGGACTGTATATTGGAGGGGAGTGATGTTTTCACATGGGACTGTATATTGGAGGGGAGTTATGTTATTTACATGGGACTGTATATTGGAGGGGAGTGATGTTATTTACATGGGACTGTATATTGGAGGGGAGTGATGTTATTTACATGGGACTGTATATTGGAGGGGAGTGATGTTATTAACATGGGACTGTATATTGGAGGGGAGTGATGTTATTTACATGGGACTGTATATTGGAGGAGAGTGATGTTATTTACATGGGACTAGAGATGAGCGAGTAGTGAAATATTCGAAAGTTCGAAATTCGATTCGAATAGACCGCGAAATTCGACTATTCGACCGAATATCGAATCCCATTAAAGTCTATGGGGAAAAAATGCTCGCCACTTGGAAATCTCAATTCGACCACTTGGAGGTCACCAAGTCCACCCTGAAACCTCAGAAAAGGATGCCAACACTGCTGGAATGCAACTGGGACAGCAGGGGAAGCATGACTGGGTGCATATAACGCGCCCAAGTCGCACTATTACGCCACTATCACAGCCTCTCAACAATACACTCCAAAGACAATGTAACCTCTCTGTAAAGTGAGACCATACAAGGAAACCTTCTTTCCTCTACATTGCCATGGACCCCAAGCCAAACTAGACAAAAAAGAAGATGAAATTCTGCACCCCTTAAAATCACGTTGCCTATGACAACCACAGATGGCATAGGCAAGGGGGAAAGCAAATAGACCCCACCCCTAATTGTCATTGTGTGTGTGTGTGAAATGTGGTCAGACATGTCTTCTTTAAAATGTAAAAACAACTCAAACACATGCAGAAGCCTTAAAATGCCCAAATTGTTGGCGCTAGAGATGTCAGTGACCCGACCTGGCCCAGTGTCATGTCTAGCAGGTAAAGCAGTGGGGATGTTGAGGGATGCGTAGGACCGCAAAAGGCAGGAAGAGGCCGTGGGCTGGCCAGAGGCTCATGGAAAATTTTGTGGAGGCCCAAGAGGTGAGACGTCTTAAAAATTGTGTGGAGGCTAAAGAGGTGAGACCTCTTAAAAATTATGTGGAGGCCCAAGAGGTGAGACCTCTTAAAAATTATGTGGAGGCCCAAGAGGTGAGACCTCTTAAACATTTTGTGGAGGCCCAAGAGGTGAGACCTCTTAAAAATTATGTGGAGGCCCAAGAGGTGAGACCTCTTAAAAGATTTTGTGCAGGCCCAAGAGGTGAGACCTCTTAAACATTTTGTGCAGGCCCAAGAGGTGAGACCTCTTAAAACATTTTGTGCAGGCCCAAGAGGTGAGACCTCTTAAACATTTTGTGCAGGCCCAAGAGGTGAGACCTCTTAAAGATTTTGTGGAGGCCCAAGAGGTGAGACCTCTTAAAGATTTTGTGGAGGACCTCTTAAAAATTATGTGGAGGCCAGAGTGAGACCTCTTAAAAAGATTTTGTGGAGGCCCAAGAGGTGAGACCTCTTTAAAATTATGTGGAGGCCCAAGAGGTGAGACTGTTAAAAATTATGTGGAGGCCCAAGAGGTGACACCTCTTAAACATTTTTGGAGGCCCAAGAGGTGAGACCTCTTAAAGATTTTGTGGAGGCCCAAGAGGTGAGACCTCTTTAAAATTATGTGGAGGCCCAAGAGGTGAGACTGTTAAAATTATGTGGAGGCCCAAGAGGTGAGACCTCTTAAACATTTGTGCAGGCCCCAAGAGGTGAGACCTCTTAAAGATTTTGTGGAGGCCCAAGAGGTGAGACCTCTTAAAAATTATGTGGAGGCCAAGAGGTGAGACCTCTTTAAGATTTTGTGGAGGCCCAAGAGGTGAGACCTTCTTAAACATTTTGTGCAGGCCCAAGAGGTGAGACCTCTTAAAGATTTTGTGGAGGCCAAGAGGTGAAGACCTCTTAAAGATTTTGTGGAGGCCCAGAGGTGAGACAAGAGTGTGAGACCTCTTAAAGATTTGTGCAGGCCCAGAGGTGAGACCTCTTAAAGATTTTGTGGAGGCCAAGAGGTGAGACCTCTTAAAGATTTTGTGGAGGCCCAAGCTGAAAAATTGTGGAGCCCAAGAGGTGAGACCTGTTAAAATTATGTGGAGGCCCAAGAGGTGACAACCTCTTAAAGATTTTGTGGAGGCCCAAGAGGTGAGACCTCTTAAAAATTATGTGGAGGCCCAAGAGGTGAGACCTCTTAAAGATTTTGTGGAGGCCAAGAGGTGAGACCTCTTAAAGATTTTGTGAGGCCCAAGAGGTGAGACCTCTTAAAAATTATGTGGAGGCCCAAGAGGTGAGACCTCTTAAAAATTATGTGGAGGCCCAAGAGGTGAGACCTCTTAAAATTATTGGAGGCCCAAGAGGTGACACCTCTTAAACATTTTGAGGCCCAAGAGGTGAGACCTCTTAAAAATTTTGTGGAGGCCCAAGAGGTGAGACCTCTTAAAATTTTGTGGCAGGGCCCAGAGGTGAGACCTCTTAAACATTTTGTGCAGGCCCAAGAGGTGAGACCTCTTAAAGATTTTGTGGAGGCCAGAGGTGAGACCTCTTAAAAGATTTTGTGGAGGCCCAAGAGGTGAGACCTCTTAAAATTATGTGGAGGCCCAAGAGGTGAGACCTGTTAAATTATGTGGAGGCCCAAGAGGTGAGACCTCTTAAAAATTATGTGGAGGCCCAAAGAGGTGACAACCTCTTAAAACATTTGTGCAGGCCCCAAGAGGTGAGACCTCTTAAAAATTATGTGGAGGCCCAAGAGGTGAGACCTCTTAAAATTAATGTGGAGGCCCAAAGAGGTGAGACCTCTTAAACATTTTGCGGAGGCCCAAGAGGTGAGACCTCTTAAAATTATTGTGAGGCCCAAGAGGTGAGGACCTCTTAACATTTTGTGCAGGCCAAGAGGTGAGACCTCTTAAAAATTATGTGGAGGCCCAAGAGGTGAGACCTGTTAAAAATTATGTGGAGGCCCAAGAGGTGAGACCTCTTAAACATTTTGTGGAGGCCCAAGAGGTGAGCCATAAAATATATAAATTTTTCTTATTTACGGAGCAATTCTACGGCGGTTAAGGAGGAGGAGGAGGAGGTGGAGGAGGAAATGGCACTTCATACAGATGGCACTTCACTTTTGGCTGCTTTCCACGGTTGGAGAAGCAAAGTCCGGGTCAATCCACTTGCTGTTCATTTTGATTAGCGTCAGCCTGTCCGCACTGTCGGTGACAGGCGGCTGCGCTTATCGGTTATAATGCCCCTGGCTGCGCTGAACACCCTTTCTGATAGCACGCTGGCGGCAGGGCAGGCAAGCACCTCCAAGGCGTACAGGGACAGTTCCAGCCACGTGTCCAACTTGGAGACCCAGTAAGTGTAGGACGCCGAGGGATCGGGGAGGACAGGGGTACGGTCTGCCAGGTACTCCCGCAACATCCGCCGATACTTGTCCCTCCTGCTGATAGCGGGCCCCGCAGTGATGGAAGTTGCACGAGGGGGTGCCATGAACGTGTCCCACACCTTGGAGAGTGTTCCCCTGGTGGCTGTGGGCCTGATAGATGTTGTGGGGACTCTGGGAGACCCTCTCCTCTCTGCCGCCAGCGATGGTGGGTGGGAAAATCTCCATCATGTTCTGCACGAGTTCCCTCTGGTATTCCAGCAATCGATTCGTCCTCTCCTCTACCGGAATAAAAGAGGAGACGTTATCTTTATACCGGGGGTCCAGGATTGCGAAGACCCAGTACAGTTTGTTCTCCACTATCCGGACAACACGTGTGTCCCGGGAAAAGCAGCCCAGCATGAAGTCAGCCATGTGTGCCAGACTCTGAATAGGCATGACCTCACTGCCCCCACCAGAAGGATCACTTGCCATTTCCTCCTCTTCCTCTTCCGCCTCCTCTCCGCCCCATCCGCGCTGAACCAATGGGACGCACACAGCCTGACTGCTACCCTTGCCGCCAGCATCCTCCTCCTCTCCACAGCCACCTCCACGTCGTCCTCCTCCTCAATCCTCCTCCTCCTGCAACTGCCACCGTGAAGCAGACAAAAGTGTGGTCTGACTGTGTAGCTCCGTTGCGTCTCCTCCTACCCCCGTCTCCTCTGCTGCAATGCGTTCTCCCTTATTGCGATGAGCGATTCTTTAAGGACGCATAGGAGCGGGATGGTTACGCTCACTATAGCGTCCTCGCTGCTGACCTTCTTGGTGGACTCCTCAAAGATACGCAGTACATCGCATATGTCTGCCATCCATGGCCACTCGTGGTTGGCAAACTGAGGGAGCTGAGTTGGAGGCACGCGTGGATTCATAATCTGGTACTCCATCAATGCTCTCTGCTGCTCACACACCCTGGCCAACATGGAATAGGTGGAATTCCAGCGAGTCGGCAGGTCGCACAACAGCCGATGTTCAGGCAAATGGAGGCGTTGCTGGAGTTTTTTTAAGCTAGCAGCAGCTACAGTTGACTTCCGAAAGTGAGCGCACAAGCGCCGCACTTTCACCAGTAGCTCTGCCAGGTTGGGGTAAGTCTTTAGAAATTTTTGGACTACCAGATTAAAAACGTGGGGCCAGGCATGGTACGTGAT